>JBBPBX010037307.1:7493-30992 GCA_038048925.1 Garcialebias charrua | reverse complement strand
GATTTGGAGGAACTGATCCTCATCCCGGCTGCATCACATTCAGCTGCAAACCGCTCCAGTGAAAGCTGTAGATCACGAACTGATGAAGCCAATAGGACCACATCATCTGCAAAAAACAGAGAAGCGATTCTAAGGCCACCAAAACGGATCCTCTCAACACCTTGGCTGCGCCTAGAAATTCTGTCCATAAAAGTTATGAACAGAATCGGTGACAAAGGGCAACCTTGGCGGAGTCCAACTCTCACAGGGAACGAGCCTGACTTACTGCCAGCGATGCGGACCAAGCTCTGACACCGGTCGTACAGGGACCCAACAGCCCGTATCAAAGGGCCCGGTACCCCATACTCCCGGAGTACCCCCCACAGAAGCCCCCGAGGGACGCGGTCGAATGCCTTTTCCAAGTCCACAAAGCACATGTAAACTGGTTGGGCAAACTCCCACGCACCCTCCAGGACCCTGTTGAGGGTGTAGAGCTGGTCTAGTGTTCCACGACCAGGACGAAAACCACACTGCTCCTCCTGAATCCGAGGTTCGACTATCCGACGGACCCTCCTCTCCAGAACCCCTGAATAGACCTTACCAGGGAGGCTTAAGAGTGTGATCCCTCTATAGTTGGAACACACCCTACGGTCCCCCTTTTTGAATAGGGGAACCACCACCCCAGTCTGCCAATCCAAGGGAACTGCCCCCGATGTCCACGCGATATTGCAGAGTCGCGTAAGCCAACACAACCCCACAACATCCAGAGCCCTAAGGAACTCAGGACGAATCTCATCCACCCGGAGCCTTGCCACCGCGGAGCTTTTTAACCACCTCGGCGACCTCAGCACCAGAGATTGGAGAGCCCGACCCAAAGTCCCCAGGCTCCGCTTCCTCAGTGGAAGACGTGCCAGTAGGATTGAGGAGGTCTTCGAAGTACTCCGCCCACCGACTCACAACATCCCGAGTTGAGGTCAACAGCACGCCATCCCCACCATAAATGGTGTTGGTCGCGTACCGCTTTCCCCCCCTGAGACGTCGGATGGTGGACCGCTTTCCCCCCCTGAGGCGATTCTGGTCCACCATCCGACGTCTCAGGGGGGGAAAGCGGTACGCGACCAACACCATTTATGGTGGGGATGGCGTGCTGTTGACCTCAACTCGGGATGTTGTGAGTCGGTGGGCGGAGTACTTCGAAGACCTCCTCAATCCTACTGGCACGTCTTCCACTGTGTTTTAGATCAGTGGTATCTAATTGTGGTCCTTGTAGACCACTACCCTGCATTTATTGGATTATGGGGTGTCCAGTCCTGGTCCTTGGTGGTCACTATCCTATCTTTTAGATATTGCATGTGCAATCCTAGTCCTGGAAAGCAACTATCTTGCATCTTTTCAAACAAGTGTGTCCAGTCCTGGTCCTTGGTGGCCACTATCCTATCTTTTAGATCTTAGATGGGAAATCCTAGTCCTGGAATGGGAAATCCTAGTCCTGGAAGGCAACTATCTTGCATCTTTTCAAATACAGTAACTGTGTCCAATCTTGGTCCTTGAGGGCCACTATCTCACATGTTTTAGATCAGAGATATCCAGTTCTGGTCCTTCAGGACCACTATCCTGCATCTACATATTAGATCAGGAATGTTCACTTCTGATCCTGGAGGGCCATTATGTTGTGCATGTTTTAGATCAGAGGTGTGTAATTCTGGTCCTTGAAGTTCACTATCCTGCATTTATTAGACAGCGGTGTTCACTTCTGGTCCTGGAGGGCCACTATTCATCATCTTTTAGATCGGGGTGCTTCTTGCTCCAACACGTGAGTCGATGGGTAAATCCGTCTTCAAGTTTTGCTGAAGGCTGTTGGAGCTGAGAAACATCCAAAACATTTAGGACAGTGGCCCCGCAGGACCAGGATTACACAATATGTACACAATGTATGTGGCGAAAACCGCAGTCCGTCCTCGGGAGCCTTCGGGGCTTCAGGGTCTGTTTAAAGCTGAAGTCCTGGGTTTAAGTTCAGACCACAACTGTAATCTTTTATTATCTAGATGTGGTTTTCCAGTGAAGGTTCTGTTAAAATAAAGTAATGGGTTGTGCCCGAGACTGAAATGTGAAAAGCTGCCGCTCCGGACCATGACAGTCTTTCCGCCGTGTTTCATCGTAGCCGTACATCACAAAACTCCAGATTTGGCTTCATCACTCTATTAAACATGTTAGTTTAAAAAAAAAAACTCAGATAATTTTATTGGACTTTAGTCCCCGCCCCCTAATTTTCCCCTTACTGTATTTAGTTATTTATTTTTTAAACCCTCCACTTGCTTTTGATGGTTTTCTTTTTGGGTTCGGCTCTTTTGGCCTTCAGACATTGATGCCCTGCAAGTGTTTAGGGTCTCGTTGCCCTCTGCCGTTTACAAAGACCCAACTTTAACTCACTTTACAGAAGATGCTGGCTCAAGGCAAAAGAAAGAAGCTAGAGAAACTGCATTTCCTGCTAAAATGCAGTGTGAATGCTTGTTGAAGAAGAACTGGCTGAAAAACAGCTGAAATTAGCTAAAACCATGCTGAAATGTAGCTGAAATAGAAGAGCAAGCTCAAGTTATGAGAAGAAAGCAGAACGAGCATGTTTGCTGAATTAGGTTTAAACAAGCAGAAATTATCACAAAAATTAGGAAATTCGCTCAAATTAGCAAAAAATAGCTTAAAAGCAGCTGAAAAGACATAAAGAAGCTTAAACTATCAGAAGGAAGTGGAAAAAGCTGAAACAAGCTAAAACATGTGCAATTAGCTAAAAGACATAAAGAAGCTTAAACTATCAGAAGGAAGTGGAAAAAGCTGAAACAAGCTAAAACATGTGAAATTAGCTAAAAAAGCTAAAATTAGCATAACAAGCTAAATAGTAGCTGAAATAGTAGAAAAAGCTGAAACTAGCAGGGATAAGCTAAAAGGAGCATAACACCATTAAGTTACCATGAAATGACCAAACTATGAAAACCTTGAATTTATCTGAAAACAGCTGAAATGAGCTAAAAACAGCTCCAAAATAGCTCAAAAAGCTGAAAGAGGCTAAAATTACTAAAAAAGTTGAGAGGGCACATTTTTGCTGGATTAGGCTGGAAAAAGTTTAAATTAGTGCAAAAAATGTGGAATTAGCTGAAAATTCTAAAATTAGCATGAAACAGCTAAATAGTAGCTGAAATAGTAGAAAAAGCTGAAATAGTAGAAAAAGCTGAAATAGCAGAAATAAGCTAAAAGGAGCATAACACCATTAAGTTACCATGACATTACCATGAAAACCTTCAATTTATCTGAAAACAGCTGAAATTAGCTCAAAAAGCTGAAAGAAGTTAAATTTACTAAAAAAGTTGAGAGGGCAAGTTTTTGCTGAATTAGGCTGGAAAAAGTTTAAATTAGTGCAAAAAATGTGGAATTAGCTGAAAAATCTAAAATTAGCTTAAAACAGCTAAATAGTAGCTGAAATAGTAGAAAAAGCTGAAACTAGCAGAAATAAGCTAAAAGGAGCGTAACACCATTAAGTTACCATGAAATCACCAAATTACGATGAAAACCTTGAATTTATCTGAAAACAACTGAAATTAGCTAAAAATAGCTGAAAGGTATAGCTCAAAAAGCTGAAAGAAGCTAAAATTACTAAAAAAAAGTTAAGAGGGCACATTTTTGCTGAATTAGGCTGGAAAAAGTTTAAATTGGTGCAAAAAAAATCTAAAATTAGCACAAAACGGCTAAATAGTAGCTGAAATAGTAGAAAAAGCTTAAACTAGCAGAAATAAGCTAAAAGGAGCGTAACACCATTAAGTTACCATGACATCACCAAATTAACATGAAAACCTTGAATTTATCTGAAAACAGCTGAAATTGGCTAAAAACAGCTGAAAGGCAGCTCAAAAAGCTGAAAGAAGCTAAAATTACTAAAAAAAAGTTGAGGGTACATTTTTGCTGAATTAGGGTGGAAAAAGTTTAAATTAGTGCAAAAAATGTGGAATTAGCTGAACATTCTAAATATTAGCATGAAACAGCTAAATAATAGCTGAAATATCTGTTTTTAGCTAATTTCAGCGGTTTTCAAATAAATTCAAGATTTTCATGGAAATTTTGTATATTTATGGTAACTTAATGGTGTGACGCTCCTTTTAGCTTATTTCTGCTAGTTTCAGCTTTTTCTGTTGAAAGGCAGCTCAACAAGCTGAAAGAAGCTAAATTTTATTTTATTTTTTTAAAGGTGAGAGCACACTTTTGTTGAATTAGGCTGGAAAAAGTTTAACACATCTAAAGGTTTGAAGGATGTAAAATGAGTTCAGTTCATTTTCTATGAGGAAAAAAATGTCAGAAAAGGCTAAATATTTCAAGAAGCTAAAGTTGCACCAATACCAAGAGTCACAGCAGGATTGTCCTGAAAGAGCCGAACGTTTTGATTCATGATTTGATGAAACAGCTGAAAAGTGCAGGGTGAGAATCGTACAGAAGAAAACTGGATGACAACAGAGCGTTTGCTTCATGAACATTCAGACGATGGTGATGGGAAGTTTTCTTGAAGGTCGTCTCGTACGTCATTCGGCTGTAATCCTCACAGGAAGCCGTCGCCTGCTGTTGAGTCTCTCCTCGGCCACGTGAAGCTTTTATTTTTGAGACGCTGCAGCGAACGTTGAGTCTACAGGGCAGATGTTCCAGAAGGACGCCTGAGAGGCCTGTGTTGTCTGGAACAAGGTTCAAGACGAAGACCAGACGTTTCTCAGACGGGTAGAGTTCCGTCTCCTCGTCTCGCCTTCAGCCTGGCGGGCCGAGCGCCGCGGCTTCTCACGGGGAAGTGGCGGGCCGCCGTCACTTCCTGTCACGGTTCAGGTTGCGGCGCCGGTACCGACTCCAGCTCGCTGAAGAAGCTGGAAAATGCTCTACCCGTCCCCCAGCTGACCCAGTTTGAGCGTCACAGCTGAGCTACGCAGGGTGCATTTTTTTAAAGAGTTCACAGGAACCGCTCCGACCTGCCGCTTCCCTCCACGTGCACGATTCCCGTGCACGATCGGGCCTGCCCCAGAGCTCTGTGAACAAAACTACCGGAGTCCTGTTCTGATTTACAGGTGACATTAAAATCACCTTTTATTAGTCGATAAGCAACGACACTTCCTGTTGGCGCTACACTGCAACCCCATGACTAATACATGCACACAAAGGTCAAAGGTGATGGAGGTTTGAAGAAGTATTAGTTCACTTGCTTTCTTCTGTGATTGTTCATGAAGCAAACACTCTGTTGTCATCCAGTTTTCTTCTGTACGACTCTCATCCTGCAGTTTTCAGCTGTTTCATCAAATCATGAATCAAAACGTTCAGCTCTTTCAGGACAATCCTGTTGTGAGTCTTGGTATTGGTGCAGCTTTAGCTTTTTGAAATATTTAGCTTTTTCCACCATTCTTTTCTTCATAGAAAATGAATTGAGCTCATTTTACATCTTTAGATGTGTTTACAACCTTTTAATGCTCCTTTCACATTTTGTTCTGCTTCAGCTGCGGTTTGTGTATTACAGTTAGAAAAAATTTAGTAGAATTATTCATTTTGTGATGTAGTTTGTGTATTACAGTTAGAAAAATTAAGTAGAATATTCATTTTGTGATGTAGTTTGTGTATTACAGTTAGAAAAATTAAGTAGAATTATTCATTTTGTGATCTAGTTTGTGTATTACAGTTAGGAAAATTAAGTAGAATTATTCATTTTGTGATGTAGTTTGTGTATTACAGTTAGAAAAATTAAGTAGAATTATTCATTTTGTGATGTAGTTTGTGTATTACAGTTAGAAAAATTAAGTAGAATTATTCATTTTGTGATGTAGTTTGTGTATTACAGTTAGAAAAATTAAGTAGAATTATTCATTTTGTGATGTAGTTTGTGTATTACAGTTAGAAAAATTAAGTAGAATTATTCATTTTGTGATGTAGTTTGTGTATTACAGTTAGAAAAATTAAGTAGAATTATTCATTTTGTGATGTAGTTTGTGTATTACAGTTAGAAAAATTAAGTAGAATTATTCATTTTGTGATGTAGTTTGTGTATTACAGTTAGAAAAATTAAGTAGAATTATTCATTTTGTGATGTAGTTTGTGTATTACAGTTAGAAAAATTAAGTAGAATTATTCATTTTGTGATGTAGTTTGTGTATTACAGTTAGAAAAATTAAGTAGAATTATTCATTTTGTGATGTAGTTTGTGTATTACAGTTAGAAAAATTAAGTAGAATTATTCATTTTGTGATGTAGTTTGTGTATTACAGTTAGAAAAATTAAGTAGAATTATTCATTTTGTGATGTAGTTTGTGTATTACAGTTAGAAAAATTAAGTAGAATTATTCATTTTGTGATGTAGTTTGAAGGTTATCATTGGTTGAACAAACTGTGAAATAAGGGGCAGATATAATAAGATTTCATCTTCTTTCTGCTCCCTTCATTTTATCCTACTTGTATTCTTATATCTGATGAAAATGTCTTGTATTGTTCTTTTAAAATGAATGAATAAACATCAAATCAAAGCTGCTTTCAGCTTCCTTGTGCTAATTTAAACTTCAGCTACTTTCAGTTAATGTCAGCTGTATATTTTTTTCTCCGTTCAGCTTCTTTATTCTAATTAGAATATTTTTGTGCTTCTTCTAACTTCTTTCTGCAAATTTCAGCTTTTAGCTTATTTCTTTAAGTTTTAGCTTTTTCTACTGTTTTAGCTACTATATAGCTGTTTTATGCTAATTTAAGTATTTCAGCTAATTCCACATATTTCACACATTCGTACTCATTTCAGCTTTTTCGGCCTAAATCAGCAAAAATGTGCTTTCTCCACTAATTGTAATTTCAACTTCTTTCTGCCTTTTTAGCTACTTTTCAGCTGTTTTTTGTTTTCTCAGCTTCAGCTTTTTTGAGATAATTTCCATGTTTTGTGCTAATTTCTGCCAATTTATTTCAGCTTAATTGGGCAAAAATGTAATTTCTGCTTTCTTCTGCTAATTTAAGCTAAGCTAACTTTTTAGCTCATTTTACAAATTCAAGTTCTTAATGGTAATCTCTGCTACTTTCAGCCCAATTAACGTCTTTCTGCTAGTTTCAGCTTTTTATGCTATTTGAACTATTTAGCTGTTTTTATGCTACATTTAGCTTTTTCAGCTGAATCCACATTTTCTGACCTCATTTCTGCTCCTTCCCCTTTCTTCTGGTAGTTTAAACTTTTTCTGCAATTTCAACTACCGGTACTTTTCAACTTTTTTTTGTTGTTGCTTATTTCAGCTTTTTTTTCCCAGCTAATTTCCTTTTTTTGTTCCAATTTTTTCTTATTTAAACCTAATTCAGGAAACGTATTCTTTCTGCTTTCTTCTGCTCAATTTGGCTTGTTCTTCCACTTTAATTAATTTTAGCTAATTTCAGCTGTTGTTTCAGCTGTTTTATGCTCCTTTCAGATTCTTTCTGCAAACTACATTTTTGTGCTTTTTCTAACTTCTCTCTGCTAATTTCAGCTCATTATGCTCCTTTAAGCTTTTTTCTGCATGTTTCAGCTTTTTTTTATTACTATTTCAGCCACAATTAGCTGTTTTATACTAATTTTAGCTTTTTCAGCGTATTCCACATTATTGGACCTCATTGGACCTTATTGCTTCCACTTCTTTCTGGTAGTTTAAGCTTTTTTCTGCATTTTTAGCTACTTTTCAGCTATTTTTGTGCTTATTTCAGCTTATTTCAGCTAATTTCAGCTAATTTCCTAATTATGTGCTCATTTCTGATTAACCTAATTGAGCAAATATGTTATGTCTGCTTCTGCTAATTTAGGCTTGTTTTTCCATTTCTGCTAAAATTCATAATGTTTTAGATGATTTCAGCTTTTTTTCAGCAAGTTCTTTTGCAAAAGGCATTCACACTGCATTTTCTCAGGAAATGCAATTTCTCTAGTTTTATTTAAAATTTATGATATATCATTTAAATTAAATTGCGCTCACTTTTCCTAAATCTCGAGCTTTTTATAAAACAATGCACCGTTGGTTTGAGCAAGATGACGTGAAAAACGACCATGAAAAACGACCAAACCAAGCTGAACGAGATAAAGCGCGGGGGGTGAAGATATGTTTTAATCTGTTTGGATGGCTTTGTATTTAAATTCAAAACAGCGCTGGTGGAAAAACACCCAAACAGCTTCGTAATGACACGTGGTCCTGTGGATCAGCGAGACACAGTACAGTATGTTGACTTTCACGTTTGTTGATTCCCGTCAAAAGGACTTTTTTTAATTAATTTTTTAAAAACATTTTTTAAAAACGTTTTTCTCTATCTGGGTTTCCTTCTATACTCTGTAGATATGCCTGTTCATACATCCTACTGCACTCATTTCAGTTCATTTTAGAAATACTGTAATGTAAATACTGTTATAGAGTATTTGAATCTACATTCCTATAACTATCATTCTTCATTAAAGAAATGCTGCTGTTTTCTGTTCCCCGTTTTTACTGATTACCATTAAAAACTTAAATGTTTTTCTTTAGAATAGGGCTCTATTGTCATGATGTCATCCCAAAACCGGCGTTTACTATCCTTCCCATGTCGCCGCCTCAGACTACGCCCTCTGCCAGCACGTAAACGGTCGGTTAGACGAAGAATGCTTCCGACCGTCAGGCTGGACCTGATTTTCAGGTCCGGTGGAAATGCTCTGAGAAAAGGCCTTTTGGAAAAGTTTTGTCTGGATGCTGAAGAGGCGGCGTATTAGTATTTGCAAAAAGTCTTTTTTTCTGAAATTTCCAGTGTCTGCTAGGAGATTTTGTGAAAAATGCACAAAGCATTACTTGGGTCATTAAAAAGAGTGTGGAGTTAGTTCATTGGTAAAACCAGCGTGAGCATCTTTCTTATAAAGCAGAAGTCTGTCACGGCCAACGAGCCATTCCACTCTTTGAGGCTGCTTATCTCATCTAAAAACACTGAGCTGATAATCCATCCAACCTTGTGTTCTGTTTATTGGTACAAACAGTTCCTAATAGGCCATTTTCTGCCACACATGGTATCAATGGAATACATGTATAAGTGTTGAACACATGGTGCAAAAGGCCATGGAAAGTCATGACACCAGCTGAAATCTGTTGGTAATTAGAAAGCAATCCTGTCACTTAATGAAAAATAAAATCAACTGGTTCAAGTGATGGCCATAAAACGGCATCTCATTATCAAGGTGCCACACATCTCACAATGGGTGCAACCAGTGAGTTGTCTCAAGACCTTTGCAACTGTATTGTTGCAGAACATACTGGTGGCAATGGTTATAAAAGAATTCTTAAATGTTGGAGAAAAATCTCTCTCGCTAACGTTGTTTACCCAAAAGAATCACACTCGATGGCAGATTTCTAATCGGTATTTATACGTGCAAGGTCAGATTTCGAAAGAGGATGCATAAATATACATAAATCACAGAAAAAAGCCACGAGCCGCATTATCTGTTGGCTTTTATACACCTTTCAGCTCAGCCGAGTTCAGGTGTCCTTGGAGCCAGATGTGCCTTCTTACATAGCACTTTCCATTTACACAAACATATGGTTCATGGGCAGAGATAAGACGGTGTTTTGGGAGCTGGTTTTTGCTTGTGTTGGGTTTCTTGTTCTTAGGACAGAGGGGATAAATGTTTTCAGCCACAGTTATTAAAAACATCTATAACCTTTGACCAGAAATTTCCTGACACTACAGCGTTATCCCGAGGTCACTTGCCTTGGCAGGGTGCTCTTGTCTTGTAGGAGTTTTGTTAGTGGGGTTGGAGAGATGGACACATGTCTGTGTTGTGCGTCTGTACGTTAATGCCGGCAGTTGTCGACTGTCAGTCGGGGGAGAGGGGGTTATGAGAGAAGCAGAGTGCTACTTCTGTATTGCGCACCACTAGCTTAGCGCTACATCAGTGCAAGCAGTTGTTGACTGGGGGAGGACAATTTCTATAGGCGGTGCGCACTGTTTTGTTGACAGGGCGGAGCACCCTCCTTGGGTAACGGTAGGGGAAACACTGCACTTAGGCCCTGTTTACACGGACACTGTGTGGGGGAAACGCAACTTTTGGGTATGTTAATTAGGTTGAAAGTTTTGCGTTGACATGGGCGAATCCTGTGGATACGACTCTCTCCCCTCCACCCCCCGTACTCATGAATTTACTGTAGTTACCATGCTGGGCCTGTAGATGGCGCTGTGATCTTTGGAACCTTCACTACTGCGCATGCGCCACTGCTGCTTGAGGTAAACACAGCACACGAGGCAGCCTGTTTTCCTCTCTGGCTAAAAGTTCAGCTAAACTACAAGTTGTTGTCAACAAGTTAACAACAAGTTAAAGCTGGAATTTGGATAAGAGTCAACAGATCGGACACCGAGTGGGGCCGCTTCACACCAGCTGACTGGACGTCTGGACCGGAACCGAGTCAACATGTCTGACTTTATTAGTCCGTGAGAATCAGCTGATTTACAGCAGGGCTACAAGGTAAACCATGTTCTTAATAATGTTTCCTTGTGTTTAGTTCGATCACAGAACAACCAACTGAGGTTTTATTTTTATTTTTTTCCTGCGAGGTCGAAGCTGTTCCACGAAGCGGACCGGCGGTTCGGATGTGGGTCCAGTGTCCAGCAGGATGAAAACAACAGAGTCCAGTTAATTAAAGTTCGGTTAACGTGTTTTAAAAGTGTTCAATTTAATTCTCAGTGTTTGTGACATGAGTTTTGTGGTTTTGAATAAATAAATAAATTAAAAATCAACCTGGTGTCTTCATTTTCAACATGCAGCATGTTAGGCATGACGTACGAGTCCAGATAGCTTCATTTAGCTCAGATAAATGTAAATATCTCCCACGCTAACATAAATACTGTTTATTATTGTTAAACTGTTAATATATAGCACATTTAGTATGTTATAGTGCAGCGTGACACGTGAAATGTCCGACTGCCTCGTTAACAGACAACTGGATCCAGGCAGCTGCTCTCTTCCAACACAGATGCAGGTAAGGTGTAGAATAATTAAATATGAGAATCAAAATATATTCCATCAGCTATAGTTCAGAAAGTGGTGCGTGTGTCCACTGTCCAGTCCACCGCCATTGTTAAAATGCCGGCTGTCTGCGCGTGCGTGCTGCGTGCATGTGTTCAAACAAAAGCTCCACGGGAGATGTTTACATTATCAACGGGGGGTCAGCGAAAAACTTCCACCTTGAGAGCAGGATCAGAAAAGTATCGGTGTCATCGAGGGGGGCCAGCAGCGTCGTGTAGGCGATAAGCAAAGTCGCAAAGAGAAAGTAGCGGTTACACTCAAAATACGCGCCGTGTAAACTGGCCCTAAACTACTGAAGGTTCCAGTGAGGACTGTTGGGGTCATAGCATGGAAGCAGAGCATCATTTCACCATAAACCAGCCATGACCAGGTGCTCCCCATAAAGTTTCAGACAGAGGAGTGAAAAGAATTATCAGAAGAGTCCAAACCAAAGGATTCAAGGTTCTTTATTTGTCATTCCACTACATGTGGTATATGTGGTGGAACGAAATTATGTACACAGGGTCCCAGTTACATCCGACAAAAGTATTAAAATGTAAAAGAAAAACAGTGATAAGATATGAGCTAAGAAAAGCATTAATAAAAATACACTAAGCACTAGTAACATGAAAACATAACGTTGAACAGCAGCATGAACATGAGTCTGTGTGAGCAGATGAGCACGAATGAACACAGCAACATGAAACGGATCAGCAGCAACATGATGGGATTTTTCACAGTGATTATTCTGGTTAGAGATTCATGAGTCCAACAGCCTCAGGGTAGAAGCTGTTCTTCAGTCTGAGCAGACTGTGTGCACGTGGAGTTTTAACAGTCTTAGATGTCACGCACCAACCTATGTAAATTGAAAGCTGAGATAACGCATACATGTAAATTGACGAATCACACCTTAAAGGTCCGCTGACAGGATTTTTTTACTACTGGTATTCATAAAATCGCTCAAAATATATACATTTTATCATTTAAATATGTTCGTTTTTGCAAACAAAATGATAAATCACTTTAATTTTGCTTTAAAAGTGATTTTGAACTTCAAGCCGTGTTTAATCATGGGAAATCCGATTACACACGAACGCACCATCTGTGACGTAGTGTGAGGCAGAGGGCTCTGGTCTCTTTAATAGCGGACAATTTAAAACCAGACGAATTTAGCAATCTATGTGAAGATTTGAGCTATTTGTCTTCATTTTGGGAGGCAGAAAATAGTTTGGGTGATGGAACAAGAAACAACAGGATCTAATTTAGGTCTGATGCTGTATCAGACTTACCTTCATGTCGAGCAGCTCACACATGCGCACCGTGACAAGCCCAGAGCTCTGCCTCTCACTACGTCACAGATGGTGCGTTCTCGTTTGCAAAAACCAACATATTTAAATGTTAAAATATATATATTTTGAGCAATTTTATGAATAGTAAACAAATCATGGCAGTGGATCTTTAACAGTAGGGGTTTCTTAAGGTCTTTGACAGAAGACGCACAACTGTATGTAAATTGAAAATCACACCTCACACCCCAACAACAGAGGCTTCTCAAAATCTTTGCTAGTCTAATTCCCAGACAAGACACACCTGCGCCCATCCGGTATAAAACGTCTGGGAATCAGCCCCCAAATTGTGTTATAAGTCTTGGAAAGTTGAAATCTCAGGCCTCCTCCTCTATTAAGCAAGGGCCGTTTTTTCTTGATATAAACAGCTTCCTTCACACCCCTCTCAAACCACCTGTGCTCTCGGTCCAAAATTTGCAGATTCTGGTCCTCAAATGAGTGACCCTTGTCCGTGAGGTGGAGGTGAACAGCTGAGTTTTTTCCAGAGCAGGTGGCTCTCCTATGTTGTGGCAGTTGTCTGTGAATGGGCTGTTTACGGTAGTTTCCTCAATGTAGAGGTCCGGACAGTCCTCACTGCACTGGACCGCATAAACTACACCACTCTTGTTTGTGTGTAGGAGTTCTGTCCTTAGGGTGCACCAGGCTCTGTCTGAGAGTCCTGCTGGGTTTGAAATGTACTGGGATGTTGTGTTTGTTGAAAATCCTTCTGAAATTCTCTGAAACTCCAGCAACATAAGGGATGACAATGTTTTTTTGTCTGTTCTCCTTTTTCTGTTCATTATTTTGTTTTGTCGATTTCCTCGCTTTGACAAAAGCCCATGATGTGAAGGTTATTCTCTTTGCACCAGCTCTCCAGGTATTCCACCTCCTGCCTGTAGCTGGACTCATCATTGTTTGTGACGCATTCCACCACCGCTGTATCATCTGCAAACTTTACAGCCTGGATGGGTAGGTGCACAATCATATGTGAGCAGAGTGAACAGGAGAGTGCTCAGCACCCATCCCTGAGGGGAACCATTGCTGAGGGTTATGGTTGAGGAAAAGTTGTGGATCCTGACTGATTGGGGTCTGTTTGTTAAGAAGTCTAGGACCCAGTTGCAAATGGAGGGGGCTTAGTCCTAGTGTGAGTAGTTTGTCCATCAGGGTTTGGGGGATCATGGTGTTGAAGGCAGAAGTGAAGTCCAAAAAGAGCATATGGATGTAAGAGTCCTTCTGCTCCAGGTGGGTGAGAGCAGTATGGACCACAGAGAAGATGGTGTCCTCTGTTGATCGGTTCTCGTGGTATGCTTACTGGTGAGGGTCCTTGTTGATGTTGATGGTTGTTTTAATGTGGGTCATGACAAGTTTTTCAAAGCATTTAGCGACTATCGGGGTGAGGGCTACTGGCCGATGGTCATTAAGACCAGTTACTGTAGAGCTCTTTGGGACTGGCATGATGGTGGCGGTCTTGAGGCAGGTGGGAACTGTTACTAGGGTAAGTGAGGTGTTAAATATGTCAGCCAGTGCCTTGCAGAGCTGATCGGCACAGTCTCAGAATCAGCACAGTCACAGAATGTACAGATTCGTCTGAGGTTTATTGGATTTCTTCTTACCCCTTGCTTGTATTACAAATAAAACATAACTCTAACTGCAGATGTTTGTCAGAAAGGTCAAATTTGAGTCTTGCTCCCATTTAAATATTTCCTAACTTTGTCATCTGAAGTGAATTTTCTCCTTGAATGCACCACAACAGATTCTTTCTTGTTTGTGTGAGGTCATGAAAACAGGAAGAAGTCGTTGTTTCTAAGCTTCTCTATAAATGTGTTATCTACAAACTGGATTCCTAAAAAGTTGGGACACTAAACAAATTGTGAATAAAAACTGAATGCAATGATGTGGAGGTGCCAACATCTAATATTTTATTCAGAATAGAACACAAATCACAGATCAAAAGTTTAAATTGAGAGAATGTATCATTTTAAAGGAAAAAATTGTTGTTTCAAAATTTCATGGCGTCAACAAATCCCCAAAAATTTGGGACAAGTCCATTTTTAACCACTGTGTGGCATCCCCCCTTCTTCTTACAACACTCAACAGACGTCTGGGGACAGAGGAGACCAGTTTCTCAAGTTTAGAAATAGGAATGCTCTCCCATTCATGTCTAATACATGTCAAATTCATGACAAAAAATGTCTAATTTTTATGTTTTTCGTGTTGTACTTCATTGTCTGTGTTGCCTGTTGCGTGTTTGTTTGTCCACCACTTTGGTGTGGACTTGTTCCTGTTTAAAGTGCTTTATAAATAAAATGGTATGGTATGGTATGGTAATACAGGCCTCAAACTGATCAATCGTCTTGGGCCTTCTTTGTGGCAAATTCCTCTTTATGTTCTTCTTCCTCTCTTCCTTTTTAGCAGGTCGCTTTCGTAAATGAGCCCTCGAGGCTCAATAAGATTTACCTGACTAAATAAAGGTTGAATGAATGAATGTTGCGCCAAATGTTCTCTATAGGTGAAAGATCTGGACTGCAGGCTGGACATTTCAGTACCCGGATCCTTCTCCTACGTAGCCATGATGTTGTGATTGCTGCAGAATGTGGTCTGGCATTATCTTGTTGAAAAATGCAGGGTCTTCCCTGAAAGAGATGACGTCTAGATGGGAGCATATGTTGTTCTAGAACCTGAACATAGTTCTCTGCATTAATGGTGCCTTTCCAGACATGCAAGCTGCCCATGCCACAAGCGCTCATGCAACCCCATACCATCAGTGATGCAGGCTTCTGAACGGAGCGTTGATAACAACTTGGGCTATCCTTGTCCTCTCTGGTCCGGATGACATGGCGTCCCAGTGTTCCATAAAGAACTTCAAATCGTGACTCATCTGACCACAGAACAGTCTTCCATTTTGCCACACTCCATTTTAAATGACCCCTGGCCCAGTGCAAACGTCTGAGCTTGTGGAGCATGCTTAAGGCTCTTGCAGAGCTGTGCGTTTGTATGAGCGCCGCGCCACGCGCGTGTGCAGTTCACAGCAGAGCTCAGTTCACAGCAGAGCTCAGCGTGAAGCTCCAACGTTTTCGCTCCAAATACTTGATGTCATTTGAGCAGAAGCAGGGCGGAGCGTTTAGCTATGGGACAAATTGAGGTCGCTGATTGGTCATTTGCTGACACGCCTACTGATTTGATTGACAGGTCGGGAAAGGCAGAGGGCTGCGCAGCTTTGTTCTGTGTTTATATGTTAATAAAAAGTCCTAAAAATTAGAATTAAAACAGGGAGCGCTGGTCCTTCAGCCCACACAGCAGACCAGCACACCAGGAAATGTTTAGAACCTGCGCATCCACGTTGGACATGACTTTAGTTCACTCGTGACAAGTTCATTCATTCCTCCTCATCGGAGGAGGAAGTGAATGGTGACCGCTTCAAGCGATCACTTGACTTTTGGCAAAAAAACAAAAGAAAAGCCAAGTTCAGCGATGAAGAAGGGATATTTAATACATTTGTGTTTCATACAAAACAGTCCGCCATCGGGCAGTTTATTGTGAGACAACGCGCGCGCGTGAGCGGTCGTAAAATTTGAGCTTGGCGCGTTCACGCCCGCGTTCAAAGGCTTGTGCCGCGGCGCTCACATGGCGTGGCACGGCGCTCGTCAAAACGCACAGCTATGCCTCGCCCTTTAGAGATGGCTTCCTCTTTGCACTGTAGAGTTTCAGCTGCAACGGCAGATTGTGTTCACTGACAATGCGAGTTGGAAGTATTCTTGAGCCCATTCTGTTATTTCCTTGACAGTGGCATTCCTGTTCGAGATGCAGTGACGTTTAAGGGCCCAGAGATCACGAGCATCCAGTAGAGTTTTACGGCCTTGACCCTTACGCACAGCGATTGTTCCAGATTCGCTGAATCTTTTGATGATGTTATGCACTGTTGATGATAACTTAAAAGTCTTTGCTATTTTACGTTGGGTAACACCATTCTGGTATTGCTGCACTATATTTCTGCACAACAATGGTGGAATTGGTGATCCTCTTACAATCTTGGCTTCTGAGAGACACTGACACTCTGAGAAGTTCTTTTTATACCCAATCATGTTGTCAGTTGACCTAATTAGTGTTAATTGGTCTTCCAGCTGTTTGTTATATGTTCAATTTCCTTTTTCCAGCCACTTATTGCTACTTGTCCCAACTTTTTGGGGATTTGTTTACACTGTGAAATTTTGAATCAACATATTTTTCCTTTAAAATTTTACATTTACTCAGATTAAACTTTTGATCTGTCATCTATGTTCTATTCTGAATAAAATATTGACATTTGCCATCTCCACATCATTGCATTCTGTTTTTATTCACAATTTGTTTAGTGTCCCAACTTTTTTGGAATCCGGTTTGTAAATAGCAAAACACATGATCAGATTATGGCTTAAACAAAATGTCACAATAGCTTTTGATAGTGATTTAGGCACCAGGCTTTGTGGAGTTACAGCTAAATGTTTTTATTTGTATCTCTTGAGGTCAGACTGGTTAGCAATGTGTCCAAAACCTCCCAACAAATCGTTAAAAACTGGAAAAGTTTGGTTACTTTTCCTATATTTTATTCTGTAATCCATTGTACTAGTTGTACTCTATAAACACTGTTGTGCAGTTAGAGTGTAATCTTGGTATTTTGTTTCCATTATACCCTTCCTTGTTTAGCAAACTAGTAAATGATAAATGGATTGTACTTTTATAGCCCCTTTCTAACCAACCATGCTCAAAGCCCTCGTTTACCCACTACATCTCTATGAAGCTTATTTAAACACATCATTCCATAAAAACCAATCGGTGCTTTACATTGCATTTATACACCAATGGGGGACATCAGAGGCAACAAGGGTTCAGTGTCTTGATGCACATTCCACGTGTCGTCAGAAATCAAACCTATGACCTTCTCTTTGAAGGATGATTGCTCCAACTGCCAATCCACAGCCACTCAAGAATGTCAGCTTCTATAAAGTACCTAAAAAGTAAAGCAAAACCTTCATCATCTATGTCCTGTTTGTTATATACCCCCTGAGACCCCATACACCCTGAGACGATACACTCTGCTCATAGTAGTGAACCTTAGAGGTAGAGGCACTGTTGACGCCGGTCACCAGAAATGGTAGCTGAGAAAGTGATGAACTGTGAAGGTCTCAGACAGCCGAAACCTAATGAAGAAGAGAAGGCAAATGGCAAAAGGCAAATTGCAAAAGTGCCAACCAGAAACTGGTGGAATACCCACTCGGGGTGAGGGTGGGGGGTATGAAGTCTTTGCTCCAGGTGGAGGCGTTTTAAGTATCGTATCTAGACCTCTTGTTCTTGAGAAAAATGGAGCGAGAGCTGAGCCAACAGATTGGGGCCTCGTCCTCTGTAATGACGGCATTGCTTCGGTCAGTCATGGTGAAGATTGAGTTTAGTCGAAAGGACAAGCTCTAGATTTACTGGTCTGTAGGGCTGGGCGATATGGACCAAAATTAATATCTCAATATTTTTATGATAAATCATAATATGTATAAAACACAGCATGGGTAAATGAGCTCTGACCCGTGGTTTGTTTTAAGGAAGCAGTCTAAAAACACTAGGAGCTGGCGCTTCACGGTTCATGCTCCACTCCGCTGTTTAAATGGTGAAAAAGATTCGTAGTTCTGACCTTTTGTCTGGACTATTTTCAGCATTGTCTACAGAAATCATTTTTCTGCCCCTCATCTGACAATTTAAATCCAAACTAGCTCCAAAAGAACAGCCATTGCAGTGTTGCCATATCTTGCAATAGAAACAAGCAACCAGCTCCATGAAAACAAGCTCAAAACAAGCCCGGCAACCCACCACATTGTGTAAAACAGAGGCTGTTTTTAAACAGTACTGTATAAACATAAATTTATTATGGCATTACATTTAAACAGCAAAATTATGCTAAACACTTTGAATAACATACTTTTACGATCTGGAAAAAAAAAGATTTTGCATAACATTAATTCAACCTTTAATTAATCCCATTGAGCCTCAAGGACTCATTTACCAGAGAGACATGAATTTTAACAAAGAGTGAGGACAACAGTGGACAACAATGACAACAATAGACAATCATAAAGGATGCATACATTTTTTTTTGTTTACATCTAACTCGTAGTAAACACAATCAACAAAATGTCTTTCTTTAACCTCTGTTTCAAAGCAGACACACATGAGCCAACTCAAGCAGGTCAAGTGTGAAACCATCTTCTTTCCTTGTTCTTCTTCCTTCCCCGTCAGGTCTGTTCATCTGTAACACAGATATCGCATATGGGAAAATTAGCATAAAACTTGGTACATCCCTTCCACAGAGTACATGTTACTGTTAAAGCGCTTGAGCATCTCCTTGGTTAGAGTGAAATCTTTGCAGCATGAACTGGCACCAGCCTCACCTGAACGTAGCATCCGCCTGGACGTACGCCCACCTCCTGCAGGCAGGAAGGAAGGGGCAGCTGAGGGGTTTGTGTTCAGTGAAGGAGAAGGAGGGGGCGAGTGGGAGAAAGAAGGCAGCAGGAGGATATTCAAGTATAAAACTATATTGTTTAAATTGAGATAGTCTCAACTTATATCGCAATTATTTTTTTTTCTTGATATTTTAAAAATATCGAGATATCACCCAGCCTTACTAATCTGTCTACATTCTTACGTTTACCTATGGTCATGAGGCTTGGCTCTTGTTTGAAAGAACCAGATCCTTGTCTCAATGGCCCAAAATGAGCTTCCTTCGTAGGGTGGTCGAGCTCAGCCTTAAATATACTGTGAGGAGCTACTCCTTCACTTCTGATGGAGTCAGTTCAGGTGGTTCAGACATCTGATTAAGATGCCTCCTAGACGCCTCCCTTGAGAGGTTTTCCGGGCGTGTTCCACTGTTAAGAGTCCAGTCTGGCAGATCTAGAACTCACTGGAGGGATTGTGTATCTTCTCTGGCTTGTGAACACCTTGGGGTCTCTCAGGAGGAGCTGGAAAGAGTCGCTGGGGAGAGTGAGGTCTGGGCTTCTCTCCTGGACCCGTTGCCTCCCTGACCGGACTATAGAGAAAGGGGTCGTATATGGAGATGCAGAAATTGAGAAAGTGACTAAAATCAAGTTGACACAGTCCAATGCAAGCTGGCACCTACAGAATGCTGTTGTCAAGTTGTTAAAATAAGTACAGGACCATGTGCGCAAAGGATGGGCTAAAAGCTCCAAAGTCTAAACAGGCAATCTCCTCCAAAATTTGCAGAAAATAACTGGGCAAAGATCCTCTCTGACGTCCAGATTAAGATGATGGTAGCAATCCCAAGAGGCAGCTGGCTCTGGATAAAAGGGTTTCACAAAGCTTGAGAAATAAGAACTGTTATATCCACAATACAGTAGTGTTGGCAGCCATTGAGGGTGCCCTCATTAATGGCGTGTTCTGGGAACAACCTCGGAGTTCTTTGTCCAAAGGACAGTCCTCTGGTTGTGGATTGGAACATTTCAAACCTGTTGGACCTCATGTGAGCCAAAACAAAACAAAAAACACCTCAGACCTTTTATATTCCTTAAAAACATCTAGAAATCTGTGCTTGCGCTCTGTTCTCTGACTGAACAGGACCCAGGGTTACAAGAATCGTACCATCAGCAAGAGACGTGCAACCGTCGTCATTTAATACATTTTCTTTATTTCCTCATGCTAATTTGAACCCCTTTTTTTCTGATAGGACGGAGATACGGCAGTGAACATTCACCACCTGGAGTACGATGACGGAGGAATCCTGGACATGGATGATATGATCAGTGATCTAGTAGAAGACCGAGAAAAGGTGAGGAAGAGTTGGATGCTTAGATTCGAGTTATTTTTTTTACAGTGGCTCATTGCAACAGATTGGAAACATGTATATATACATTCAGTCTGTCTTGTTCTCATTTCCAGTGTTGACATCTGATAGACAGCAGAGTTTTCTTACGATTGGATCGCTCAACAGAACAAATTGAGCGTTTGCGATATAGTAATGTTATTTTTACCTGGTGTGACGGACAGTAATTTAAAGTAAAACAGTAATTTAAAGTAAAACATGTCAAACTTAGCCACACTTGGAGTCCGATCCCTTGTGACAAATTACCCATCAGGCAAAGCAATAGTAATTGCACACAGTTACCTGTTTTAAATGAGAATATACCTAATATTAGACTAAAACAGTTTTCAGTAAACAGTTTTAGCCGTTCTTTTAAAAAATATATATTTACCTGCCTGAATACACATACAAGACTTCGGCAGAATTTAAATAACGAGCAAATTTATTCTCCTTTTCTAATTCCCAATAATGCATTCATAAGATGTGCTAATAAACTGCCCGTAATCCATATTCATAAGCCTCGGGTCTAGGTGAATGATAAATTACCAACACTTAGTCAGCAAGAAGGCCAAATAAAATGGAAATGGAATATTAAGTCAAATCCTGCGCTGGGCATTATTAGCTGGTGTTTTTAAGCTGCAGAACAGCCGTGTGTGTTTTCAGGCTTCTTCTTGAGGGAAATAGTCTTTTTTGCATATGGGGACAAAACTAAATAATAGATGGGAATCTTCCGTCAAGGAGAAACAGTTTTTCGCAAAACAAAAGCTTCATCTTTTGGGACGATCTGCATGCATGCAGGAATTGCTGAATCGCAGATTTTTATTGGCTCATTTTGAAACTTCAACTAAGAAAGATGAAGTTGTGTCACGATTTAACTTGGTTTTTATTTTCTTCCTGCCTGTGGCGTATTTTTTGAGGCATAACAGGCTCCACTAAACAAAATAGAACATACACTATTCAGGGATTGTACTAATTTCACCTGGTCAAAGGAAATATTTACAAGACAGTAGTGAGACCAGATATGCTGTATGGTCTGGAGACAGAGACAGGGACAAAAAGACAGGAGACAGAACTGGAAGTGGCAGAAATGAAGATGTTTAGGTTCTCCTTAGGAGTGACAAGGATGGATAAGATTAGGAATGAGATCATCAGAGGTATAGCACATGTTGAACAACTGGGAGATAAAGTTAGAGAGGCCAGACTGAGATGGTTTGGACATGTCCAGAGGAGGGACAGTGGTTTGGACATGTCCAGAGGAGGGACAGTGGTTTGGCAATATCAAGAGGAGGGACAGTGGTTTGGCAATATCAAGAGGAGGGACAGTGGTTTGGCTATATCCAGAGGAGGGACAGTGGTTTGGCTATATCCAGAGGAGGGACAGTGGTTTGGCTATATCCAGAGGAGGGACAGTGGTTTGGCTATAAATGGTAAATGGAGCTTATTTATATAGCGCCTTCCAGCCCCCTCTGAGGAGCCCCAAAGCGCTTTACAATACGAGCCATCTACCCATTCATTCACACATTCATACACCGTTAGTGGTAGCCTGCCTTGTAGGGCGCTATCCAGACCTACCGGGAGAAACTCGGGGTTAAGTGTCTTGCCCAGGGACACAACGACACATGGTGGGCGGATGCGGGACTCGAACCTCCGACCTTCCGATTGGGGGTCGACTGCCATTACCACTGTGCCACGGCCGCCCCAAAGGAGGGACCAAAGGAGAGACAGTGGTTTGGACGTGTCAAAAGGAGGGACAATGGGTATATTGGTAGAAGGGTGTTAGAATTGCACCTGCCAGGAAAAAGGCAAAGAGGAGATGTACGGAGGACATGGAGGAGGATTCAACCTTTATTTAAACAGATAAGTCACATTGAGTCT
The DNA here is from genome assembly GCA_038048925.1 of Garcialebias charrua. Lineage (NCBI taxonomy): Eukaryota > Metazoa > Chordata > Actinopteri > Cyprinodontiformes > Rivulidae > Garcialebias > Garcialebias charrua. The sequence continues at coordinate 8,962 of JBBPBX010037307.1, read as the reverse complement.
CGAAGACTCATTTACAAGCGAGATCTGTTGGACAGACAATAAAAGTGGTGAAAAATAACACATTTTTGACCTCTGTTTGAAGGTCAAAAATGTGGTAATGAAAAAAGTCTTGCACACAAGCACATAATGACGCCGACATTACGCAGAAGTCAGGGAGGACTCAAAGGCGGTTGAGCAGCCAGCTCATATCTGTGGACACTCATGGGGGGGCAAGGTCGGCCAAAGGCGAGAGTCCTGAAATGATGACAGAATGTTTATTCAGCTGTGCTTCTCTCAGTAGCAGGATTGGGAGGGGGGATGAGAGCATCTGGTTTACAAAACTTCAGGCGTGTTGAGATAAGACGGCCTATCAAGGCCAGTTGGGGAGTCGGATAAACACGATTGTTTTGAGAACAGGCAGAACTTTAATGACATCTACCTTCAGTCTGTGTCGGTCCACTCGCTTCCGAAAATGTCCAAATTAAAATGACCACACCAATGGATCGTGCCTCAGAAAATCCCTAAGATGTAACCCATTCAGCCAAAAGTCTGGTTTCTCGAGACATGAACCAAGCCATCATGTAAGGCAGGCAGCCTGACCAGGTCCAGATTCTGGATATTTTAATCCAACTCTAAATGCGTCTCCCCGTCTCATATCTTTTTGTTTTCGCTGCCGATGGGAAGATAACAGATGGAAGTGGAAGAGCCGCCGTGATCTTCGCCACATGCCAGTCACTCGACTTATCTCCGGGCTTCCAAACCACGCCGGCTCTCGTAGATTAATGAGCCGTGCCTGGCATTCTCGATTAGTTTGACTTCCTTTTGTTTGTGTACATTTTTATTACCTCTCCTCGGTTGGTAGATTGTATCGTTAGCTCTTTTCCTTTTTTGTTGCGCTATTGTGGCCGATGCTGTTCACCATCAATCATGCACGAGTGGTCCCAGTGTGAGGGCCCTCCACCGCACAGCGTGGGCTCTGTGTTAGCCACGGATGCTAATGAGAGATAATGGTTAGTTATTTGTACTCCTAGTGCTTAGCTTGGCTACAAGTCCAGACCTCTTTTTCCGGCCCAACCCCCTGGCCATTATTCAGCTCACACAAATGTCAGCTGTCCGCGGTGTTTGTGGCGCGCCACAGTCGAGCATGTTGGTGTGTACGGAAAGAGCGCCGCTGGTGGTTGATGAGGGCGGAGATGAGGGGGCGACTGTGATTTGATTACAGCTCTGCCCCCTGCATCTGTGACAAGCGAGTGAGCTCGTACACACCGGCACGTGCGCCAGCTCCGTTCGTTAACCCCCCATCTTGAGACACAGGCCACCAGCCTCCTCATGAATATTAATCTCAATGTGATGAATGTGGAGAAGACGAAGGGTTGTTGTGTTAGCTGTGACCTCGGATCCATGAAGTGCACAAAAGGGTGCGCACAAAGAAACCACTCCAGGTCACGGTAGAGTCTGTTATACTCCCTTTTTCTTCTCTGTCAACAGTG
>JBBPBX010037306.1:19054-30993 GCA_038048925.1 Garcialebias charrua | reverse complement strand
TCATCTCACTCCGGAACACCTGGAGCTTCATTTCACTCCGGAACACTCCGGAACACCTGGAGCTTCATTTCACTCCGGAACACTCCGGAACACCTGGAGCTTCATTTTGTTGCAAAATGCAGCTTATTTGACCATTAAAGTGCCTTTATTAAGGAAAAGTTCAACTGGGACACACCTTTACTCTAATGTCGAGCAAACAAATCATTGTTTTTGGGTGCTAATCTTGTTAAATACTTGCTAAAGTCCTCCCATGCACTCTCCCCCGGCTACCATTTGGCAGCAAATGGATTTTTGGCACAACACTGGCCCACATTTCTAGGTTGTCAGTGGTGACGAATAACAAACGCAACGCGTCAGCCGTGACGCATAATACAGTAGATGCATCTTATAAGGCAAAGTGACACATTTATATTTTTTCCACTTTATTAGACATTTTTGGACTGATGCGACTTATATGGCGCTGTAACATGTATGACGGCAAATACGGTACATGCTTCAAATGATGCACCCTGTCAGGGCATTCCTGGTGTGTCTTTAGCTTTAAACTGTTTATGCTTCTAAATATTTGCATTTTGTCAACTTACTTTATCACAAAAATAAGTCCAAGATGACCGATGCACTTTAGAGGAGAAAGTTGGTGTATTTATGAGCTTTAGCTACATTGACAAGCCTGAAAATATGACTCTATTGCAGGGAGGATGGTTTACTTTGTCATCATTAACACATCAAAAGAGCCAACTGTGTATTTCAAAGTCATCTGATAACTGATATTCTTTAATGGCCCGGTGGAACAGTAATTAATTTCAAAAACATCCCATTTATTTGTTCTTGAAGTGAATGCTCCCACCAAAGCGGCGTAAATCCTGTCTGCTGTTGCAGCTCAAATTAATTTACGTGTTGCGTCTCCTTGCATCTTCTGAGAATTTAATTATCTCAGCAAACAGGCTCTGGGTGTGTTGGCTGCAGAGCTGTGCTGGAGACCAAACAGCACAGAGACTTGTCTCCTCTGCCTCTTGCTCAGGCCACACTGAACTTTTGAAGACAAAGAGGGAAATGAAACAGATGTTGGTATCGGTTGTAGCACAGAGACACTGAACGCCACCTGGTGGGACTGTTCATTTTGAGTTGTCCAGAAGCCTGAGCAGGTACTGACCAAGAGACGAGGGGTAGAAGAGTGCAGACAGAGCCGGGTGGTGAGAGTCACCGTGTGATGAATAGAAGCTGTGACAATCTGGCATCAGGACAACAGAGACCGGTGTAGGCAGCAAACATCCAGCCAGCAGAAGCCCGTCCTACCTCTTTAAATGTGGTGATGGAGGCTTTAGGGTCCAAGATGGTGTATAGGTAGGGCAGCCAACTTGGGACCAGAAAGTCACAGGTTCATCTCCCAGTCATGCACAGATGTTGTGGTGTCTTTGAGCAAGACACCTTATCCCTAACTGCTCCCCAGGTGTTCACATATCTGCCCACTGCTCCACCTGCGTGTATCTCAGGTGTGATGGGTTAAATGCAGAGAATTAATTTAATCATTTTATGGAAACATACAATGATGTCATCAACATACAGTTCAATTCAGTGTATTGATATAGTGCCAATTCACCACAAAGTTGTCGCAGGGAACTTCACAGGAACATTCACATACATCGAAAAGCCATTTAATAAAGTTCTCTATCTAAGGAAGCAGCAGACTCATTGAATCTTCACTTCATTGCAGTCTCCCATCCTGAGCAAGCACCATGGCAACAGTGGAAAGGAAAAACTCCCTTTTAAAAGACAGAAACCTCCAGCAGAACCAATGATGTCATCAACATACAATGACAACACATAGCACTTTACTTTAGACAACTTAAGGCCGGCGCAGAGCTCCGCGCTGGACCGAGCCACGCGCGTGCGCTGTGCATGGGGGGTTCACAGCAGAGCTCAGCGTGAAGCAGCGTGTGGCTCCAACGTTTTCGCTCCAAATACTTGATGTCATTTGAGCAGAAGCAGGGCGGAGCGTTTAGCTACAGGACAAATTGAGGTCGCTGATTGGTCATTTGCTGACAGCCTACTGATTTGATTGACAGGTCGGGTCTGAGAAGAATGTCGGGTCTGTGAGAAGAAAAGGCAGAGGGCTACGCAGCGGTTTTCTGTGTTTATATGTTCATAAAAAGTTTTTAAAAATACAATTAAAACAGGGAGCGCTTGGTCCTTCAGCCCACACAGCAGAAAAGCACACCAGGAAATATTTAGAAGCTGGCACATCCACGTTGGACATGAGTTTAGTTCACTTGTGACAAGTTCATTCATTCCTCCTCATCGGAGGAGGAAGTGAATGGTGACCGCTTCAAGCGATCACTTGACTTTTGGCAAAAAAAACAAAAGAAAAGTCTGATCAGCGATGAAGAAGGGATATTTAATAAATTTGTGTAACATACAAAACAGTCCGCGACCGGGCAGTTTATTGTGAGACAACGCACGCGCGTGAGCGGTCGTAAAATTTGAGCTTGGCGCGTTCGCGCGAGCGTTCAAAGGCTTGTGCAACGGCGCTCGCACCGCGCTCACATGGCATAGGGCGGCGCTGGCAACAGCGCGGAGCTCTGCCCTGGCCTTTACATGCATCTAAATATTGAACTGATCAATATGGAGAGCCAAAATGGCGGCTGAGCAGAGTGGATGTTTTTAGTCGGGCTCCTGCCAGTACTACCTCCAAAGGAGTATTTGGAGAGCTTGTACTTGCAGATTTTTGTGTTGGATGTGCAGAGAGGAGCGCTGAAAAAGCTGCAGAAATTGGACTGGAACATGCGATTCAGAATTATGAATCTACAAGCCAACGTGTCCGTGAGTTTTTGCCGAGTGTTAGCCTAGCGTAGCTACAAACCGGGCTAATCAAAGCTAACCGAGCTGGGTCACCGTAACCGGGTGCCGTAGCTGCGAGCTTCGTTAACAAATAAACCGGAAAATACGCTGGTTTGTTACGAAGAAAAGCGGGCTGGCACGCTGGAGGTGCTTTGTTGCAGCGAAAGAATACAACAAAGCACGCTACAGTGGTAGCGCGGTGGTACACGTGGGCTGAGCGCCGTGAACGCCACCTGGAGTTTGTGGGCCGAGCGCCGTGAACGTCGCCTAGAGTTTCGAGCTGGGTCGAGCGCCGCAAGTGGGCCGAGAGCCGTAAACGCCACCTGGAGCTTTGAGCTGGGCCGAGCGCCGCCAGTGGGCCGAGAGCCGTGAACGCCGTCTGGAGTTTCGAGCTGGGCCGAGCGCCGTGAGCAAGCTGGAGGACCAACGCCTGGAGCTTCAAGCTGGACCGAGCGCCGTGAGAGAGCCGGGGGGCCGCCGCCTGGGGCTTCGAGCTGGGCTGAGCACCGTGGGCGAGCCAGGGGACCGCCGCCTGGGGCTGGGCTGCTGTCGGAGCTACGCCTGGAGCTACTGAAGCTACGTGCTGTGCTAACTGGGCTACATCAGATCTAGCGAGCAAAACCTTTTCGGATAATAGAGCTGATTGCTGCAGACTGCTGAAACCGTGAGTTCTGTTCTAATAACTGCTGATCTGGGTGCACCATCGTTAGGCCTGTGAGCCTCGTGGAAGGACCATGTGGTTCAGCAAACAAACCAGAGACCCGCTACCATTAGATTACAAACTCTGTAAGTATGACGAGAAGTAAAGGACAAAAGTCACTAGACTCTGTAAATATGAGAAATAGAGGACGAAAGTCACCAGAACCGGAGGGAAACAACTCAGTAGAAATGCAAGACTTTAAAGAATCACTCAACTTTATGAGTGGACAAATAGAAAATTTAACAACAAAAAATGGATTCTCAGGCCGGACTGGTTAAAGATATAAGAGAACTGAAAGAACTGATAATTAGCAAAGACAATAAAATTGCTGAACTAGAACGAAAAATAGAGGATTTAGAACAATACACAAAGCAAGACAACGTGGTGATCTCAGGACTTGATGTTAGTGTCGGACACATAAAAGAGCTCCTAATAACAGTGACCCAAATGAGTATGAATCTCAGGAAGAACAAGAGACTCTGGAGGAACATGTAGTTACTTTCTTACGGGACATGGACATTGACTTAGACTATGGGGACATTTCGTTCTGTCACACCCTGCCCAGTAATTAAACCTAATTCACCTAGATTCAAACAATCAGTAGTCGTGAATTTCATTAACAGGAATACAAAAAACTATGTTATGCAGAATAAAAGAAATCTGCAGGGATCAAAAGTTTACATAAATGAACATCTAACCAAAAAAAATGGAAAAATTGCAAAGGAAGCAAGGTGGTTAAAAAAAATAGCATCAACATGGACAAGAAATGGATACATCTTTATCAAAACAAAGGAAGGGTCTCAGCCTAAAATGATAAAAGAGCTGACAGATCTGGATGAACACAGGAGATGAAAAATTACAAATCAATGAAGCAACTCACACTCAAAATGGATAAAATATACAGTGAAATGAACAAATACATTAGAACATGACAACATACGAAGACTCAGAACCTAAAATATATAATGTTGAAAATGTGATTGATGCAATTTTTTTTCCTGTAATAAAAGATAGCGAATATTATAATGAAGAGCAGTTTAATGACATCAATATATCAAATGGAGTTCTCTCTATTATTCACTTTAATAGCAGAAGTATAAATGCAAACATATCCAAAATAACAGATTACTTAAAACAGTTAAATAGAACTTTTACAATAATAGCGCTGTCAGAGACATGGCTCAATGATGATAACACAAGTAATATTCACATCGAGGGGTATGAATTATATCATATGAACAGAAATAATAAAAGAGGTGGTGGAGTCGCTCTATTTGTCAATAATGAAATAAAATGTAAATTAAATAGTGAAATGTCAATAATAGTTGATAATATTATGGAAATGATAACAATAGAAATAATAAACAAAAACGATAAAAACATAATAATAAGTTGTGTATATAGATCACCAGGAGCAAATATAGAAATATTCACGGATAAAATCTTGGAGCTAATGGAGAAGAGTTTTAATAAAAATGTTTTTTTGTGTGGAGACTTTAACATTGATATGGGAAATAAAACAGATTCAAATAACATAAGCACATTTATAAACTCAATGTACAGTTTAAATATGTATCCATTGATATCAAAGCCAACAAGAATTACAACTCATAGTGCCACAATAATTGATAATATTTTCACAAATATAACAAATGGGGACGTGATAGGTGGTATCTTAACGACCGACTTAAGTGATCATTTACCAGTTTTCACAATCTATAAAAATGATCAAAGCATCACAAAAGCAGTCACAATGAAGAAAAAGATCATAAACACGTCAAAAAAAGTTTTGGAAAAATTGAAAGAGGATCTAGATAAACAAGACTGGAATGATGTGTATGTTGATGATGCGAACAGAGCATATGATGAGTTTATGAATATCTTGGAAGCTCTGTATGAAAAGAATTGTGTGCAAACAAATTACACAAAGAGAAATACGATTGATCAACCATGGATGACAAAAGGGTTGAGAAATGCTTGTAAAAAAAAGAATTATTTGTATTCATGTTTCTTGAAATTGCGAAGTCAGAGCGCTGAAGAAAAATATAAAAAGTATAAAAATAAATTAGTAGGGATTATAAGGAAACATAAGAAAGAATATTATAGTAAATTATTAGATAAAAGTAATGGTGATATGAAAGCAACATGGCGAGTAATGAATAGTGTCCTGAAGAATCATAAAGCAAAAACTGGTATTTCAAAATATTTTGTAAAAGACAACGATGAAATTCATGATGAAAATGAAATTGTAAATGGATTTAATCAATATTTTGTGAATGTTGGATCAAGCCTTGCAGCTAAGATACCAAAAGTAGATAAAAATGTGATCCACTCAATTACAGGTTGTGCAAATAGTATTTTTCTAAATGGAACTAACAAAGAGGAAATAATGAATGTAGTAAAACAAAGGCTTGAGCCGGAAAAGGGTAGCATGCCCTCTCCGGGTCGGGGAGGAGGTCCTGCCCCAAGTGGAGGAGTTTAAGTATCTTGGGGTCTTGTTCACGAATGAGGGAAAACTGGAGCGTGAGATCGATAGGCGGATAGGTGCAGCATCCGCAGTGAAGCGGGCGCTGTACCGGTCTGTCGTGGTGAAGAGAGAGCTGAGTCAAAAGGCAAAGCTCTCAATTTACCGATCGATCTACGTTCCTACCCTCATCTATGGTCATGAGCTCTGGGTTATGACCGAAAGAACGAGATCTCGGATACAAGCGGCTGAAATGAGTTTTCTCCGCAGGGTGTCTGGACTCTCCCTTAGAGATAGGGTGAGAAGCTCAGTCATCCGGGAGGGACTCGGAGTAGAGCCGCTGCTTCTCCACATCGAGAGGAGCCAGTTGAGGTGGCTCGGGCATCTGGTTAGGATGCCTCCTGGACGCCTCCCTGGTGAGGTGTTCCGGGCATGTCCCACCGGGAGGAGACCCAGAGGAAGACCCAGGACACGCTGGAGGGACTATGTTTCTCGGCTGGCCTGGGAACGCCTTGGGATTCCCCCAGAGGAGCTGCTCCAAGTGGCTGGGGAGAGGGAAGTCTGGGCCTCCCTACTTAGGCTGCTACCCCCGCGACCCGACCCCGGATAAGCGGAAGAAAATGGATGGATGGATGGATGGATGGATGGAACTAACAAAGAGGAAATAATGAATGTAGTAAAACATCTTACAGACAAGAGATCAAAAGACTGGGTGGACATGGATATGATGTTTGTAAAGGACATAATGAGCCATGTTATTGAGCCGTTCACATACATATGTAATTTATCATTTTCAACAGGAATATTTCCAGATAATATGAAAGTAGCTAAGGTCGTTCCTCTTTTTAAAAATGGTGATAAATGTGTGTTCAACAATTATAGACCTATATCCTTGTTACCACAGTTTTCAAAAATTCTTGAAAAACTATTTGTAAACAGACTAGATCAATTTATAGATAAACAAAATATTCTAAGCAACAGTCAGTATGGGTTTAGATCAAAAAAACTACATCAATGGCTCTCATGGAATTAATGGAACAAATAACTACTGCTGTCGATCAAAAACAATATTGTATCAGTATTTTTGTTGATTTAAAAAAAGCATTCGATACTATTGATCACACCATTCTCCTTGAAAAACTGAACAAATATGGTATTAGAGGACCAGCATTACAGTGGGTATCTAGCTACTTAAAAGATAGGAAACAATTTGTACAAATAAATGATGTAAGATCTGACCTCTGTAATATCACATGTGGAGTTCCCCAAGGCTCTGTACTTGGACCAAAGCTTTTTATTTTATATGTGAATGACTTGGTAAATGTGTCAGGACTCCTTAAATGTGTACTTTTTGCTGATGATACCACTTTTTTCTGTTTAGGTGAAGATATAGAACAAATGTTGGAATTGATAAAGACAGAATTTGTCAAGATACAAACTTGGTTTAAAATAAATAAATTATCATTAAATCTAGAAAAAACTAATTACATGATATTCGGTAATAAAAAGAAAACTGTTGATGTTCCACTCAAAATTGAGGATGTTGAGATTTGTAGAGTGAGTGAGGTGAAGTTTTTGGGTGTTATCATTGATGACAAACTGACATGGAAACAACACATAAATTCTGTAAGAATAAAAATAGCTAAATCGATTGCAGTACTGTACAAAGTCAGAGACCTATTGAATGATAAAGCTCTGTATTTGTTGTATAACAGCGCGGCTGTCTTGTGGGGTACCCCAAGGTTCAGTTTTGGGCCCGATCCTCTTTTTATTGTATCTACGCCCTTTAGGTTTTATTTTGAAACGTTACAGTAATGTATCTTATCACTTGTATGCTGACGACATCCAGCTGTACTGTTCTTTTCGAACTTCTGAGTTCCATAAATTGACTGAACTCAGAAACTGTCTGTTGGATATCAAATCATGGCTGAACGACAATTATCTACAGTTAAATGCAAATAAAACAGAGACTCTTATCATTGCCCCGGATGATAAAATCCAAATTATCCAACAGCATCTTACGTTTTTAAATCTTTCAGTAAATAAGAACATCAGAAATTTGGGTGTCGTCTTTGATAGTTCTTTATCTTTGGACAGTCATTGTAAAGTGTTAGTTAGAAATTGTTTTTATCATCTAAGAAACATTTCGAAATTACGAAGTATTGTATCACAGAAGGAACTGGAGATGATTGTTCATGCTTTTATTTCGTCTCGGTTAGATTACTGTAACAGTCTTTTAATGGGTCTGAACAAATCTTCTTTAGCTCGCCTTCAGTCTGTGCAAAATGCTGCAGCGAGGCTGCTAACTAGAACCAATAGAAGAGCCCATATCACTCCTGTTCTGGCCTCCCTGCATTGGCTCCCCGTGCATTTCAGGAGTCATTTTAAAATTTTGGTTTTAACTTTCAGGGCATTGCATGGTCAGGCTCCCAAATATTTATCGGACCTTTTGAAGCCTCTCCGTCCCACCAGGACTTTGAGATCTTCAAATCAAATGCTACTGATGGTACCAAGAACGTATTTTAAAACACGTGGAGACAGAGCATTCCAAGTGGTGGCCCCGAGGCTTTGGAACGCTCTCCCTCTGTCACTGCGCAGCTCAGACTCTATCGACTCTTTTAAAAAAGATCTTAAAACGTATTTATTCAGACTGGCTTTTAATTAAATTTTATGTATTTTTTCTTTTTATTCTTTTTATTTTTGCTTGTGAAGCACTTTGTGATGTCATTGTCTGTGAAAGGTGCTATATAAATAAAGTTTACTTACTTACTTACTTACTTACTTATAACACAATCATTGTTCCACACTTAATCTATTGTATTGATGTTTGGGGGAAAGCGTGTAAAACAATCACAAAGCCTATTTTTGTATTACAGAAAAGAGCTGTAAGAATTATCACTAGAAAACATTACCGTCATCCATCAAGTACATTATTTTATCAACTAAAGTTATTGAAGTTCCATGATTTGGTAGACTATAATATTTTATCAGTTATGTATAGGGCTCAAAATAATGCATTACCTTTAAATATCCAAATGCACTTTGTTAAAAGACAAAGTTGTTATAATCTTAAGGGGACAGAGTTGTTTGTAAAACCACAATTCAGAACTAGTTTGAAGGGACGTTCTACCTCAATCCAGGGAATTAGATTATGGAATGGCTTGGAGAATGTAGTTAAAAATGCCAAGTCAATGTTTACATTTAAAAAAATGATCAAAACAAATGTGTTAAAAAATATATATGAAATAGCGTAATGTGTATTGTATTAGTTAGAAAATTAGAAAGAGTTAGTCATTTTGTACTGTTGGTTGAAGATTATTATTGTTTAATCTGATTGTTGGAAAAAGTTGGTTGAAGATTATTATTGTTTACATGGTTGATTATTGTTGTTTAATCTGATTGTTGGAAGTAAGGGGCAGATATAATAAGATTTATTCTTCTTTCTGCTACCTTTCATTTTTTTATATTTTGTACACTATCATTTATGAGATTGTCTTGTATTGTTTCTTTTGTAAAAAAATGAACAAATTCAATAAACATAAACATATTGATTTTCTGTTTCATGTATTTTTGTCCAAAGGCAGATTATACAGATACATTTTTCCTTGCCTGCTCTTGGTGGAAGGCAGACACATCCTCCTCTGCTCCATCCCTCACTCCATCCCTGCTTTGCTCTTTGTCTTGTGAACCTATTTCAGAGCCCCCCCCCCCCCTTTTTTTGTTGTTGTTGTTGCATACCTTCCAAATTGTAATGATGAATTTAATCAGCTGGGCTCTCAATGAAATGGATCCAATTTTCTCAACAGTAGTCAGGGTGAAGGAGAACCCTCTTACATCAACGGAAACATACTTGGATTTATGATAACTGGATTTTACTGTTTGGAGTTGGTGAAAATCTAGATTGTCAACAAATTAGGAAACATCAGCAGCTGTTTAAAGCTGGGGTATGTAAGATTGTAATGTAGTCTGTAACTTTTCAAACAATATATTTTTAACATATTTCTTCACTCTGTCACTATCTACTGACAAACTGATGTTAGACAAAGTAATCTCTGAAAAAAACTATAGTCCCCTTGCTTCTCTATCAGCATTTATAAAAACACTAAAAACACAGAGTGACCAGGACAATGACAGCCAATAAAAACAGAGTTTGTAACCAGCCAATTAAAAACAGAGCTTGAATTTGAATCAGCCAATAAAAACAGAGCTTGAATTTGAATCTCAGCAGAGCCTCCCCCTCAGAGCCATATATGGCTCTGAGGGGGAGGGATCAGAATGCTTTGCCTGTTGAAAATTTTTCTAAGTTCTGCACTCTACAGAAAGTTACACATAGCACCTTTAAGCTGCCTGGAATGTGGAGAACGTGCAGCACTCAGAATATGTGCGAACTATATGTGGTGCTGTATCAAGCTGAGCAGGCTGATCCTTATCAGGACTGGGGAACTTTCAGGCAGTGTCCACGAACGGTTGGAAGGAATCAATCTAGGAGAAGTTGTAAGTTCTACTTGGTGTAAGTAATCAAACTTGGCTGTTTGGAGTCGCCATGAGAGAATGTACTGGCGAGACTGTTAAGGCAGAACGGACATTTACTAGTTCAGCCTGACCCAAAACAATGGCCCTCATGCACGAACCGTTCGTACGCACAGATTTGTTCTTAAACTGTGCGTACGAGTGATTTAGGATCATTTGTGGCATTCAACAATGTTTTCGTATCCTAGGATTTTTTTCAGATACGAACAAAATTTACGAGTGGTCCGGACCTGTCGTATATTTTAGGAGCAGTCGGTCCGCTGTTATCCAGATGGATTTCCCTAACTAATAACTTCATATTTCGTTATTTAGAAAATATTTTGGGTTTAAAAAAATCACGCACCATAATTATTCTTGACAATAGGTTATTCTGTTTGAATTAGAATTATAATTTTAAGTTTAATTTGTCTGGTGTGTCGCGCAGGCTTCAGTGAGTCGTGCGCTCCCCTTGGTCATCAAAGCCGCTCCTCATATTAACACCCAGGTACATAAAATCCCCATACACCGCCGCAGAACAAGTACGAATTAAGACTGATCTTGTGCCAAACACCATCGGAGCAATAGATTATTATATCTGATTCGAAATATAACCTGCAGAATGTGGTTGCGCGCTGACCAGGAGGTGCGCGCATGACCCATTTGTGCTGCAAAACATGTTGGCACGCGTCTTGCAGCGTGGCATTTATTGTCCACCATCTCAGACTATTCCTTGACCACCTCCTGTCCGTGCTGCGGCGAGACGTTTGTTTGAAGCCATTTTCAGATCAAACCATTTATTCTTGATTTCTGATACTGTACGACCCACGGGAGACAAAACATATGCACTACAATATTAATATGAAGTTAACTGTAGTTTCGAGACATTTTAAAATGCTTCTGTTCAAAAACACATCCGACACTTGCGGGGGGGTGGGGGGTAGCGGTGCGCCACGGCTCTTCTGAATAAGTGAAACTATAATGTAACACAGTACACTAAAATTAAAGATATTTGACCATCCGACACTTGCGGGGGGGGGGTAGCCACAGCGCGACTGAGAGCAGATCTCCGAACGCGTGAAGTTCCTCCTTTTACTTCTTGAGTTTGAATGAATGGACACTTCCTGCTGTCAGAAGGCAGGAAACGTGGCCTTATATGGTGTTTTGAGGGGTGGGAATTATGTAAATGACCTCTCCGCGTGCACGCGCAGCTGTTTAGAACAGGTGGGATTCATCATATTTACGCAACCCATTTACACACGTTTCCTCAGGATAGAAGACTTTGTTGAATCTGACGTGGCATGTTCGTACGAACGCTTCGTACGAACAAAAGTAGGAGAAATTTAGGATAAAAATACGAACATTTTCGTGAATGAGGGCCATTGTTGTAGAAGTGCTCACTAATGAAGTACAATAAATCTTGTGCAGATC
>JBBPBX010037306.1:0-18940 GCA_038048925.1 Garcialebias charrua | reverse complement strand
TTGTGGACCTGTGACAGAACTCAACCGAGCTGGCTGATAAACACACACCTCTTATCAGGAATATGGCTAGTGGGGAGTTATGGATTGTGCTGTGCTATGACCTTCCCTCAAAGTCAATGCCCACAGTCCCACAATCCACTGGCCTCCCTCGCCTCCCATGGCGCAGCAACCTAGGAGATGTGAAGGCTTCATGGGCTGTGTTGCTCACCTGGTGGCCATGCTGGGACCTTTTCCTCATACCCATCCCACATACATACTGTAGTATTACGTCTATTTATGTTGCTTTGCTGTGGTAGATTTTTTAATGCCTCAAACCATGCCCTGTCAAGGACATGGTGTGAGAGATAATTTTTACCTCTCTTTCCTTATGTTTTCTTATCCTTTTCTTAGCTAAGCTACAGGGGCAGCACATCTTAGAAGCTACAGCCCCCTGTGCACTTCTGTCCATCTTTAGGATGGCTGTACAGAAAGTAATTTTGTTGTACTTCCACAGTGAAGTACAACAAAAACAACTGTGAAAAATAAAAACCTATCTCTGTTATTCTCCACAGTGTGACTCCTTTCCACTTGAATATGTTGCACCAAAAACATTTAGGTTTACTCACATTCCCTGTTCAATTCCAGTCCAGAAAAAACACTCCTCCTCAAAGAACACACGTACCTCTTGTTCTTTATTGATCTTTGACAGGACCAGCAAAGTATCTGTTTATTATAGTCCTATACAAATGAGAAATGAACTTGTTAATTCAAAATCAGAAAACACAGTTTTTAAGGTTGTTTAAGGACAATTAATTTTGATTTGTTCAGACGAGTCATTAGATCCTCAATCCAGTCAGACAAACTCCTCACCGAGACTATTTAAGGAGTGATGTACTTAAAACTGGTACATTTAAACAACCCAGTTATTGTTTTGAAGTTGAGTTCTAAAATCTTTATTGTATTGTTTACACTATGAAATGTACAGGCAGCACGACGGCTCAGTGGTTAGCACTGTTGCCTCACTGCGAGAAGGTCCTGGGTACAATCCTCGGTTGGATCTGGGGTCTTTCTGGATGGAGTGTGCATGTTCTTTTCATGCTTGCATGGATTTTCTCCGGGTACTCCAGTTTCCTCCCACAGACCAAAAACATGCATGTTAGACTGCTTTCAGGTCCAGGACTTCCTTGCAAAAGAGATTTGTGATCCCAGTGGGATTTGTCTGGTTAAATAAAGTTTTTTTTTTTTTTAAAGTATCTTCCATGGCCTTTGGTTTCCTGGCTCAATGTGTCATTTCCTTCATTGGGATCTTCTTCATTTTCCCCAAACAAATCAGAAGCTAAAATGTAAGAAAATGCTTACTTTTCTTTTCTCTTTTGACAATTGGCAGAATCTACAGTATGTTTATGAAAATTGATGGTGTGTGTGTGTGTGTGGGCGGGTAGGATGGGTCAAGGAGAAGGCCCAGTGGCTCAGTTGATAGAGATGCCGCCTCTCAGCAAGGAGGTCGCAGGATCAAATCCCAGCTGAGGGTCTTTCTGGGTGGAGTTTGCATGTTCGCTCCGTGCATGTCTGGGTTTTCTCCGGTTTTCCATGCATGTTAGACTGATTGGTGACTCTAAATTGTCTCTAGGTGTGTGTGAGAGAGTGAATGGTTGTTTGTCTCGTTTGTCTCTATGTGTCCCTGGGATGGACTGAAGACCTGTCCAGGATGTCCCCCGCCCCTCGCACAGTGATTGCTGGACATGGGCACCGGCGACCCCTGTGACCCAAAATGGAAGAAGCGGGTAAAAGATAATGGATGGATGTTTCTAAACGCTCTAAAGGGATGTCATGATTTCCTTCTCTCTGCCTCCTCTGCTCTCAGCCACCTGCAAGCCTTCTTGGCCACGCCCACTTCTCTACTTTGCACAAGAACAGCCGATCATGTTTATGAACATGTTCAGCTGCAGCTTGGGCTGCACAAATGTGCAGCAGGTGCTAAATAGTTTAAAATATATATATAAATAAAAATTCCGATCATGTAGCTCATCCATCAGCCAATTGTGTATCATGTTTAATCATAGCTTGAAAAAACGCGATAGAGCGAGTCCGCGATAAATGAACCGCAAAGTAAGGAGGGACTAATACGTACATGTACATATGTGTATGTGCATGTGTATGTGTACACATTCACATGTATATACATATGCATTTGTACGTTGCCCTCTGTTCTTCTCCGCAGTGTGTAGAAGCTCAGAGGCTTTAGTTGCTGATGAATAATTCCTTTTAAAACTGATGAATTGTAGATTTAGTGAACAGTGTGTGATGGTTGTAGATAATAATGTCTGGTTTTTGTTTGTAGGTTTTTCCCGTATTCTTTTTTCCTTCTGGTTTCTTGAATAGCCTTCCCCACTTTTCATACCGCTGGGCTTCTTTGTTGTTTTTGGATTTTCTTTTCTCCTCTTGCCTTGACCTTTCCCTGCAGTTTTTGTTTATCAGCTTTAAATAAAACGTGTTTTTTTTGTGTGTTTTTTGGGACCCTGTCTGAGTCGGTTTCTTTCTTCCTGTGACAAATCCTCCAGAAACCTGACAGGAATGAGACGTTTCTTTGTGGCTGTAAATGGACAAACACGCCGAGGCTTGTTGCAGTTATTAGAGCAGCAATCGACAGCGGTCACGATGAATCCACAGGCGATCTACGAGCGATGCTTTCTTTTTATTTAATCTGATTTTCAGTGTCGTTTTATTTGATGTAAATGAGTAAAACTTGTGGAAACATATTTAAAATGATTGGATTAGGAGGGAAAAGGACAGTCTTGCACGCAGAGATGCAGATGTCAAGCTGCTTCTCACATAAATGTTTTACTCTAAACCAACCTGCTCTTTATTTGCACTTTGTGCTGAGATCTGTTTTATTCATTCATCTCTTTCACCTATCGTTGAGAGAAAAACGCAGTAGCTTGTCTGTTATCAGACTATATCATGAACTACATTAAATATTTTAATGAAACTTTCAAAACATAATCACTGGATTTACATCTACAACTGTTTAACTTTGGAGTCAACCTAATTAATGATGACAGCCATAACCAACGAACGTTAAAAAACACACAAAATTATATATTTTCATCAGTTGTACGTTCTTGGCTTAAAGTTTGGCGTGATAGTTGAGACTCTTTCTACCAGTTTGTAAAAAAACAATTGTCTTTATTTTTTTTATTTTTTTCAAATTAACTTTTGTATTTAGAGTCAGTTCTGTCTGTTATCAAATTATTTCATGAACTAACAAGCACATTTAATTTGACCTTTTAATAAATGTTCATTGAACGCATCTTAACAACTGATAAAAGTTTGCAGCCAACACAAACCAAGACAGTTGTCATGGCCAGCTGCTGATCTTCGAAAGCACAAACGCAACAATAATTCAGTTTCCGTAATTTCCAGACTATAAGCTGCTACTTTTTTCAAAGGCTTTGAACCTCACAGTTTACACATTGCTGCGGTTAATTTATGATTTTTTTCCTAACGGGCTAACCAACTTCCTGCCGCCAAAACATTAGCCTCGTCACACCCAGATGCTCACATAGCTGCTCAATACGCATCTGTCTTGTGGGGTGGGTCCTCATGACTCAGTGAGACTACCTGTATAAATAAAGGTTAAAAAAAATCCTCCTTGTGCAGGAGAAAGATGAATATACCGGTAGTGATCGATAACTTCTTGGAAGACTACTGTATCTTTAATTTTTAATTTATTTGTAACAAGCAGCGTTACCGGCACTGTTCAGAAACAAAAATAAAACATTTACCATACTGTACGTATGTTACGGAACATATTTAGTTAAACGTTTGTTTATGTTTATGTGTAAATATATCATGTTACAACATGAATACCTGCGACTTATAAAGTGTGGCAGAATTATTATTATATTTTATTATATTATTATTTTAGTAGGTGTGGCTTATTTTTGGGTGCACTCAATAGTCCAGAGATTATGGTAGTTTTATAGATGTTGCTCTGTCTTAAAGCTGTTTCCTTTGTTCAGGGGTCGCCACTGGCAGCAAATTGACATGACAGCTTTGGAAATTATCTTTTCACCAGATGCCATTACTGGTGCAACCTGGGCTTGAACCCACAGCCTGAAGATTACCAGACTGCAGAACTGACCACTGATCCACCGCAGCCCCTCAGTGTTACAATGTGCAACAGTCACAACAGATACTCTGCATGAGATCTTTGTGCAACAACCCTGTTTGTTAGCTAAATATTTCATGAACCACTGGGCACATGTTTAATAAACCTTCCAGAAATGAATCATCACGTTTTAGTCATTTCAGTTCTTCTGCTCTCGCTTCAGTTTTAAATCTGACCCAAGAACAGGACGAGAGTTAAAACAGCTAATCAACATTAATTAACACAAATCTGCCATCACTCTGTGAATTTTGCCATTCCTATTGAGAGTTTTTATTTTACACTATATTTATTTCACCCCTTTGTTACTTTAAATGAACATTAATCTTCCTGTAAAGAACACATGAAAAGGAAAAGATTGTATTTAAAGGACAAATCTCTTTTTAAATCAGTTGTGAACTGTGGCAGTAGGAGTTACAGATTTCTGTCATCCTCGTTTTGACGGACGGCCGTGCACAGCACGTGCATGCAAACATCCAGACACACACCTGTACACACAGAGTCAGCGGGAGGCGGCGGGGATTTTCTCTCACATGGGCCCCCTGAAGGGAGCGGGGGGGGCAGCATAAATCAGCTGGTGTCAGGACTGCAGACACCCACGGCTCCTTATCGGCACACGCAGGCGGACACTCTCAGATTGATCGGTAGATATTGGCTCTGAAAGGCTGGATGACTGGCAGCCAGGTGCAGCGGCTCACAGGAACAGGAACAAACGGTGGCAGCAACAGTCCAAGGACACCAGTCACACGTCAGGAGACCGCACTCTGACGGACGAGATCTTTACATGTCCTCACAGATACTGACAGATTCAAGTGACCTTGTCTATGCTGTGGATGATGTCGACCGGACTTTGGTTTGAAACTTACTTTTTAGATGTCTACATCCATCCATACCAAACATCCATCCATCCATCCATCCATCCATTATCTTTACCCACTTCTTCCTTTCTGAGTCGCGGGGGTCACTGTCCAGCAGTCACTGTGTGAGAGGCCAGGGACATCCTAGACAAGTGGATGATGATGGATGATGATGGATGGATGATGGTGGATGGATGATGATGGATGGATGGCTAGATGGATGGATGATGGATGGATTATGATGGATGGATGATGGATGGATAAATGGATGATGATGGATGGATGATGATGGATGGATTATGATGGATGGATAAATGGATGATGATGGATGGATGATGATGGATGGATGGATGATGGATGGATTATGATGGATGGATGATGGATGGATAAATGGATGATGATGGATGGATGATGATGGATGGATTATGATGGATGGATAAATGGATGATGATGATGGATGGATGATTTAATTTTCATTTAATTTTTTTCACTTATTCATTCATTCATTTTAAAATACAAAATGAAAAGAAGCAGAAGAAGAATAAATCTTATGATGTCTGCTCCTTTTTTCCCTCAAAATATTTAAAACAAAATATAATATAAAACAAAAGCAATACTAAAAAGAAAAATACATCAGCTCAAACAGCAGTTTCTTTAAATTAAATTATACTTGATCATATATCTTCAAAAAACTAGTTTTAACCTATCTCTTAAATATACATAGATATCTGATATTTTTAAAGTCATCCTCTAAACCATTCCATAAACCTATACCCTGGATTAAAGTGCATCTTTCCTTCAAACAGGTTCGAAACCGTGGCTTCACAAACAGTTCTATCCCCTTTAAAAAATAATAACTCTCTCTTTTAACAAAGTTAATTTGAATGTTAGAAGGTAATATGTTTTTGTGGGCCTTATACATAAATATTAAAATGTGATAATCAACCAATTCATAGAATTTCAAAATTTTCAATTTACAAAACAATATATTTGATGGATGGGTGTAGTCTTTTCTAGCGATAATTCTTATAGCTCTTTTTTGTAAAATAAAGACCGGATTTGTGATTGTCTTACAAGCTTTACCCCAAACTTCAATACAGTAAATCAAATGAGGAAGAATTAATGTATTATATAACAAAAACAGGGCTTTGTCATTAAATAACTCCTTCACTTTATATAGTACTCCAATAGATTTTGAGATTTTTGTTCGTAAGTAATTAATGTGAGTTCTCCATGACAGCTTGTCATCAATGATGACACCCAAGCATTTCACCTCACTGACTTTACCGATCTCAATACCTTTTACCGGTACTTTAAATGAAAGATCACCATCAGTCTTCATATTACTGAATATCATGTAATTTGTTTTCTCTAAATTCAATGGCAGTTTGTTTGTTGAAACCAATGTTGTATTCTTTCAAATTCTGTCTGTACTATGTTCAACATTATTTTTATATCTTTTCCTGAATAAAAAAAAAAGTTGTATCATCAGCAAATAAAATACATCCAAAAAGTTCTGATACATTAACTAAGTCATTCACATATAAAGTAAACAACTTAGGTCCCAGTACAGAACCTTGAGGGACTCCACATGTAATATTATCAAATTTAGATCTTACACCATTAATTTCTACAAACTGTTTCCTATTATTCAAGTAGCTAGATACCCACTGAAGTGCATGACCTCTCAGACCATATCTACTTAGCTTTTCTAGAAGAATACTGTGATCAATGGTGTCAAATGTCTTCTTTAAATCTACATAAATACTGACACAATGTTGGTGTTGATCAATTGCAGTTGTTATGTGTTCTATGAATTCCATAATAGCCATTGATGTGGAACTGTTAGCTCTGAACCCATACTGACTGCTACTTAAGACACTTTGTTTCTCTATAAATTGATCTAGTCGGGTAACAAATAATCTCTCCAGGATTTTTGAAAATTGTGGTAACAATGATATTGGTCTATAGTTTTCGAACACGTTTCTCACCATTTTTAAAAATCGGAATCACCTTAGCTGTTTTCATATTGTCGGGGAATATACCAGCTGAAAGTGATCAATTACAGATGTATGTAAATGGTTCAATCACATAACCAATTATATTTTTTACAAGCATAATGTCCATGTCAACCCAGTCTTTTGATCTCTTATCAGCAATTTTTTTTACCATATTCAGTATTTCTTCTTTGTCAGTCTCAACAAGAAGCATACTATTGGTACAATTTGTAACTGTGTGGTTTACAATCGCATCAGTTTTTGGTATTTTTGCTGCAAGACTTGGGCCAATATCCACAAAATATTCATTAAATCCATCCACAATTTCACTCTGGTCATACATTTCATTTTCAGCCTTTACAAAATACTTAGGAGTACATGTTCTTGTTTTCTGATTTTTCAAGACACCATTTATTATTCTCCATGTGTCTTTCATATTTTCATTACTGTACTTTTATCTAATAACTCACTATAATATTCCTTCTTGCGTTTTCTTATTATCCACACCAACTTGTTTTTGTATTTCTTATATCTCTCTTCTGTTTCTTTTGTTCTTAATTTCAAGAAGCACGAGTACAAGTTGTTCTTTTTTTTACATGCATTTCTTAACCCTTTTGTCATTCAAGGTTTATCAACAACGCCTCGTTTTATAATTTTTTGTTGTACACAATTTTTTTCATACAAACCTACTAATATATTCATAAATACATCATATGCTCTATTCACGTCACTAACATACACATCTTTCCAATTTTGCTTTAACAAATCATTTTTTAATTTATCCAAGGATTTTTTTGACGTATTTATCATCTTTTTCTTGTTTGTGTCTATTTTTGTACTACGTTGGTCGTTTTTGTAAATTGTGAAAACAGGTAAATGGTCACTTACATCTGTAGTCAGAATGCCACTTATGTCTTTATTTATTATGTTTGTAAAAATGTTGTCAATTGTTGTGGCGCTATGAGATGTTATTCTTGTAGGTTTTGTTATCAATGGATGTAGATTTTTGCTGTACATTAATGTTATTTGCTTCTGTTTTGATACCCAGATCAATATTATAGTCTCCACACAAAAATACTGTCTTATTTGATGCCTTTTCCAGTAACTTCATGATGTGATCAGTGAATAGCTCTATATCTGAGTCTGGTGGTTGATATACACAACTTATTAATATATTTTTTGAATTGCTATTTTGTATTTCAATTGTCATTATTTCAATAATATTATCTACTACTACTGACATTTCATTAATTTGTTTACAGTTTATTTCTTTATTTAACATATATAGCTACTCCACCTCCTCTTCCTTTGATTCTGTTCATATGGTAAAAGTCGTAGTCATCAATATACACATCATTCATCATCATCATGCATCATCATGGGCAGCACGGTGGCACAACTGGTAGAGCTGCTGCCTCTCAGCGAGAAGGTTGCCGGTTCAAATCCCGGTCCGGGGCCTTTCTGGGTGGAGTTTGCATGTTCTCCCCGTGCATGCGTGGGTTTCCTCCGGGTACTCCGGTTTCCTCCCACAGACCAAAAAACATGCTTGTTAGGCTGATTGGTGACTCTAAATTGACCCTAGGTGTGAGTGTGAGAGTGGATGGTTGTTTGGTGTGAGTGAGACAGGTCCCTCTTGTAAATGAGTCCCCGTGACTCAACGAGGCTAGCCTGTATAAATAAAGGTTGAATGAATGAATGAATTCATATTTCCTTCTTTAAGCCATGTTTCCGTGAGTGCTATTATATTAAAGTTCCTATGTAATTGTTTTAAATAATCAATTTTTTTACATGAATTTGCATTTAGAGAGTCAGAGTCAGAGTCAGAGTCAGAGTCAGAGAGTCAGAGAGTCTTTATTGTCATTTGCACCGCATGTGGTACATGAGATGAAAACGAGATTATGTACACGAGGTCCCAGTTACATCCAACAACAAATGAAAGAGAAAAACAGTAATAACATCGAGAACTAACTAAGAAAAACATCAACTAGTAATACACTAAGCCTAATATAGTGGGCTTAGTGTATTACTAGTTGATGTTTTTCTTAGTTTTATTTATACTTCTACTATTTATGTGAATAATAGAAAGGTCATTTGTTGTTGTTTTTATATTATTAAATTGTTCTTCATTATAATACTCACTGTCATTGTTCATTGGAAAGAAGTCTCCAATCCATCACAGGGACACCTGGACATGTCTCCAGTCCATCACAGGGACACATAGAGACAAACAAGACAAACATTCACGCTCTCTCTCATCTAAGGATAATTTAGAGTTACCAATCAGTCCATCATTCATGTTTTTGGTCTGTGGGAGGAAACTGGAGTACCTGGAGAAAACCCATGCAGCACGGAGAGAACATGCAAACTCCGCCCACAAAGGCCCCTGGATGGGATTTAAACTGGGACGACCTGCTCGCTGAGAGGCAGCAGCTCTACCAACTGTTCCACCGTGCATATCAAATATAAACAACAACAATAATTCTAATATATAAAACTTTATTGTCATTCTAAACTGTACAGTGCAGCATGCAAACCTGACCCAAATGTTGTTTCATTTCTCTACAGCAGTGTAGGAGTTCATAGTTTACATGAATTTTATAGACTTTGCTGTTTAGGTACATCTGTGGCTGAAATAGAATTCTTAGGCTGCTTAAAGATGTGTCTTGAGACTGTAACTTCTTCTTTTGTCCCCCTCATGGTGCAAAGATGGGAATGGGAAACACCCTCTGTCCATCAGTGCACGTTGTGCGCATGATAACTTGAAACATAAGCGAGGTACCAACTTATATTGTGGCTGCATTTACATGTAAGAAGGGTCCCTGTCAAAACTCAGGTGGCAGCGTCATAATTCAAGATGGCTGCCACCATATCTGTATGTAAACAGGTCACCCCAACGATTTGAGGAAACAGCTTTCTAGATTGTTTTACTGCTTTAAATGAAAGTTTCCACAAATGACTGGGATGACCGAAGAGTAATCTATGGTGGCCAAGGCCCCCACTGGCCACCCTCTGGCACCACCTCTGCACTGGTGGTGGATAAAATCCCTCCCTCCACTCACCAGGATCTGCCTCAGACAAGAAAACAGCTCCCTCACTTCTTGAGCACAAACTCCTCCACATCATCAACCAAAACATTTAGGTGGAGTTCCCTCTTCAAGCCCAGTCCAGATAAACACTCATCTCAAAAACTACACTCACTATCCAAACCTCTCAGCAACGAGTGACGTTAGCGTAGCATTTGTTGAAGTTGTCCAGCTCACTAGACTTATAAGGCGGCAGCCATCTTGGATTTTGACTCTGTAATCCAGTTTTTAAAGGCATCCTTTACACGTACATGTGACCACATGGAAGTTGTAACTCTTTTTTATTTTATTTTTCATGTTCACAGCGTGCACGGACAGATGGAGGCTATTTTCAATCCCCCTCATTTGCTCTGCGACGTGGGACAATTAGTGACGGATCACAAAGTCCCTGCTGCACTTCTGTGTGGGACTGGAAAGTGAACTGTTTAGGGAACAACTGTTTGAGACTAACGCTGGATTATAATTTAATATATCATGCAATACAAACTGTACAGGCATTAAAACATGGCTCGTGTTTATCTATGGCAACATTTCAAAGATCCAGTGACTGGAGAGCTGCATTGTCTCTTTAGTCTTGTATTTTCATGGTTTATGTCATTTTATCTGTTGACATGGAAACACCAGTAAAGATAGTGGGAAAACTTATTTTAGTCACAAACCTGGCAGCGACTAAACGTGGCATGTCAGCTTTCCCCCGGGATCAAAGCGAGTGAAACTGTGGAGTGACTCAGTCGACACGTCAGGGAGGACTGAGTAGGAGATGTGCACACAGAGCTGTGAGTTTGACAACTTTTTGCACACAAACAACTCCCACCAGTAACAATGATGATACTGGGATATGTTTGTGAGACCTTTGGACGTGCGTCATTGTTCTCTTAGCAACTGACTGAAATCATAAAGGTCTGCTGGAGGTTTGTCTGTAGGCAAATAAATTGCATTGCCATGAAAAAGATGAAAGATGAATGAGTGAATAAGGGAGTTGAGTCAGTGGCAAACTGTAAATGTCCTGAGTGGACATTAGTTCATCCATCTGTTTCCATTCAGGGTCTCATGGAGCTCATTCCTGTCTACAGAAGTCATTGTGTGTGTATGTGTGGGTGGGGTGGGGGTGGGGGGTAGACCCTGAACAGATCAACAGTATCATGATGTGGGCTGGGCATGATGTGGTTTGGACATGTCCAGAGGAGGGACAGTGGTTTGGACATGTCCAGAGGAGGGACAGTGGTTTGGACATGTACAGAGGAGGGACAGTGGTTTGGACATGTCCAGAGGAGGGACAGTGGTTTGGACATGTCCAGAGGAGGGACAGTGGTTTGGACATGTACAGAGGAGGGACAGTGGGTATTAGTGTTGTAGTACTTGAGATCAGTGTTGGCCTTGAGACTGGTCTCAATACCAGTTTTTGATGGTCTTGGTCTTGTCTCGGACTCGACCGCATTTGGTCTCGGCCTTGTCTCGGTCTTGTCTCGGCCTTGTCTCGGCCTTGTCTCTGTCTTTTCTCGGCCTTGTCTCGGCCTTGTCTTGGCCTTGTCTCGGTCTTGTCTCGGCCTTGTCTCGGCCTTGTCTTGGCCTTGTCTCGGCCTTGTCTTGGCCTTGTCTCGGCCTTGTCTCGGCCTTGTCTCTGTCTTTTCTCAGCCTTGTCTCGGCCTTGTCTTGGCCTTGTCTCGGTCTTGTCTCGGCCTTGTCTCGGCCTTGTCTCGGCCTTGTCTCGGCCTTGTCTTGGCCTTGTCTCGGTCTTGTCTCGGCCTTGTCTCGGCCTTGTCTCGGCCTTGTCTCTGTCTTTTCTCGGCCTTGTCTCTGTCTTTTCTCGGCCTTGTCTCGGCCTTGTCTTGGCCTTGTCTTGGCCTTGTCTCGGCCTTGTCTCGGCCTTGTCTCGGCCTTGTCTCGGCCTTGTCTTGGCCTTGTCTCGGTCTTGTCTCGGCCTTGTCTCGGCCTTGTCTCGGCCTTGTCTCTGTCTTTTCTCGGCCTTGTCTCTGTCTTTTCTCGGCCTTGTCTCGGCCTTGTCTTGGCCTTGTCTTGGCCTTGTCTCGGCCTTGTCTCGGCCTTGTCTCGGCCTTGTCTCGGCCTTGTCTCGGCCTTGTCTCGACCTTGTCTCTGTCTTTTCTCGGCCTTGTCTCGGCCTTGTCTTGGCCTTGTCTCGGTCTTGTCTTGGCCTTGTCTCGGCCTTGTCTCGGCCTTGTCTCGGCCTTGTCTCGACCTTGTCTCTGTCTTTTCTCGGTCTTGTCTCGGTCTTGTCTCGGCCTTGTCTCGGTCTTGTCTCGGTCGCGGACATTGAGGACTCGGGATTTTATTTCAAGACCAGTCAAGACCACAACTGTGGAAATATCACTTAATAATAAATAATAATAATAAACTTTATTTGTATAGCACCTTCCTACAATGCCTTAACAGAATATTGTCCAGTTTATTTGTTAACATCTTGTTTTTATTGGATGCAAAACTTACTAGTTCACATCCAAGTGTTAACTTGACTCAGTGCTAAATCCATGTTTTGTTACAAATGTCACGTCCACCACCTTTCACTTGCATGCGTCACTCCAAGAAAATGAGAAGTTATTGTCTGGGCGCAGGAGAAGATGTCTACCTTATCATCAGTTGTAAAATTCAGCTATTTAAATCACAATGAATATACAGGGAGTTTCCAACTTACAAACGAGTTCCGTACCTAAGGACCATTCGTAACCCGATTCTGACGTAAGTCGGAACCCATAGCACGTGCGTTCGTAAGTCCGGATTTTCGTTCGTAAGTTGGAAAATGTATGCTAGCGCTACCCTGATGCATGCTCAATAATCCTATCCTAGCGCTGCGCCAAACACCCGTTTTTCAACACAAACATACATACTGGTTCATAAACATGCACATAACTTTGTTTACAAACGGTTAGCTAACACACTTTCATCTAAAAACACCTAAAAGCACATACCAGTGCTGTATTTAATGTACAACTGTACTGTTCGTAGGTCCGTTCATAAGTCTGAGCTTCCGTAGGTCAAGGGCGCCGTAACTCGAGGACTTGTAACTAAATATCCATTTATGCAACTTTTAGCTGTATATATACTTTATTGAAACCACTGTGCAACTACTGTAAATGGTTATCCTGGTGTTGAGTTCAGATAATGAAGTGTTTTACCACTGCAGTGTTTTAAGGTTTGTCATGTGATGAAACTGCTTCCAGTTTAACACTTGTGCCATTTTATTGTTCAATCACATGAAGTTAGGCCACTGAATGTCTGATTTCTTTATGTAGCTTTGAAACTTTATGAAATCTGGTACAGTATATTCATTCAAAAGCAAGTTGCAGTATGTAAATTTTATTAAAAAATATATATAATAAAAATTTATATTTTATTTATTTTTGTTTCAGGTCTTGGTCTCGACTTGGTCTCGGACCCTAAAAGTCTTGGTCTTGTCTCTGTCTCGGTACACTCTGGTCTTGGTCTTGATTTGGTCTCGGGTTAGGTGGTCTTGAACACAACACTACAGTAGTGGGTATATTGGTAGAAGGATGTTAGAAATGCAGCTGCCAGTAAAAAAAAAATAAGAGAAGATACTTGGACTTTAGTTTTAGACTTTAGTACCGTATTTTTCGGTGTATAGGTCGCACCTTTTTATCATTTTTTTCATGGTCTGCGACCTATACTCAGGTGTGACCTATATATGGCTTTTTATCACTTTCGGCGAAACAAATTTTAAAATCCAGCTCATTTCACAATTACGTTAATTTATTAAAGAAAAGTTCAGCTCAGACACATATTTGCTATAATTTTTATCAAACAAATAATTGTTTTTTAAGTGTTAATCTTCTTAAAAGCCTTGCTGTGCGCTCCTGTGGCAGACATTTGCAGCATGCAGAGCTAAACGTAGGTGCGACCTATCTATGGATTTTTCCAATCTATTGGTAATAATTGGACAATGCGACCTATACTCCTGTGCGACCTATACTCCGAAAAATACGGTACTCAGATCGTAAAGATCTGGTTCCCTTCAAATAACCTTTTATTTCCTCTCCATAGAGTCATCCTCAACACATTTCTGAACATTACCACATCTTCATAGATACTGCTGTGGTGGCCATAATGATTTAGAACTCTGTCATAAACGGTGCTAATAATGTTATAATAAATTCAATATCTATTCATTCAAAGAGTGCTATTTTAATAAATTCTCTTTAGTCCTGAACTCACAATAAAATGTAGTTTTTACTCTGTCTGTTCTGCTAAAATTATGTTGACAACAAATAATGTGTCTACACTCAGACAAACAGTGTTCCACTGCTCTGCAGCGTTCAGGGGAGGATCACGGAACAGATCAGATGCTTTTGTTTCCTAAAGATGGAAGGTGAAACGATCAGCAATCTACCCTCAGAGTCAGGTGCGCTACTTGAAGTTAAAAGCCGTCGTGTTTGCGGAACAAATGGATGCTCCGGTGCTCCCATTCACATGTTCACGTCTCAATAATGACCTCACCATCCTATGCCGTTACTCATCATTCACAAAGCCACGGCGGAGCCTCCTCGGCTGCTTCCCTGCACGCAGAATGTGAGGATTGTGTGAATGAAACTAAATTGATTTGGAGTAGTTTGGATTCTGAAGCGCCCTCACAGTAACAGTCGTGTTTCTGTGCAGGAACTCTTCTGTTTGAAGCTAAATGTGACGTGATTGCGGTTCAGTGGGACTTCAGTCAGACGCCCAAGATTAAAAAAAAAAAAACATTTTTAAAGTCAAATCTAAACATCTCGTTTGGCAGATGTGTTGTGCTGTGAAAGGCATGAACGTTTGTGCGGTTCCATTTGGCTGCAGAATATAAACCATAATGTAATCTGTGATGTTCCTTCAGCCCTCACAACGTTCAGGAAGAGAGCTGGATGTGGCCCCGACTCTAGGAGCGTTACGTATCCAGAAATATTTTTAAAAAATTTTTGCTTAAAAAAGTCATAAAATAAATGAATGAATGAATGAATGAATGAATAAATACAAAACTAAATAATAATAATAATAATGTCCTTTTCTGTCATCTGTGTATGTTTCCCATACACAGACGAAATTCGTCTCTGCATTTAACCCAACCACCACCAGGTGGTGCAGTGAGCAGCCATAGAAAGTGCCCGGGGAGCTGGAGAATTAGGTGTGCACTCATAGACACCCCAAGGTGTGTAGTGGCCGGGGCGTGAACCCGCGTCCTTCGGGTCCCAAGTCGGAAGCCCTGCCACTACACCATCTTGGCCCCCATAATGTGGATGAATGAATAAACAAACAAATAAATACGTGAATAAATGCATAAATAAATGAATTAATGAATACCTACCTGAATAATAAATAAATAAACGAGTACATAAATGAATGAATGAATTGATATCATTGTTATTAAGACCATCTATTCCAAACCCACTCTTGTTTCATTGACATGAATAAAAAGTGTTCCCTTTCAGTCAAGTTCTCTCGGTGCAACATACTTGCTATGGGAATTGCGCCCCCACGCAATTACCTGAAGGAATACATTCATGCCTTTACGGCTAGGGCGTCAGCATCGCGCCAGAGGCCCCGCCCTCTGGGTATTTAAGCGGCTGACGCCCCTCCATCTTTCTCTTTTTTGCCCTTCACCTCGCTTAAACCTGAACTACCTCTTTTCGCGGGACTTCTCTGTTGCTTCATCGCTCAACCAGAGGTGAGATTGCTCCCTACACAGAGCGTACAGAGAATTATTCCTGCGTACTGCTGGACTAGTGAAAGCTAGTCCGGCACATTTTCTCTTAACCCCGAAGTATTTTCTTCTCCTCTCTCCACAGACTGCTTCACTCGACAGCGCTAACTGCGTCACAATCGCTACCCCTGCTAATTCGTAGAGGGCTAGTCAGCGAAAGCGACGCGACCGAGGAGACGTCTCAAATTAAAAGAAAAAGGATTCTGGAAGGACTCGCTCGCCTTATCTCGGACATTCCTCCAGAGAAAGGAAAGCGAAAGACAAGACTTCCAAGGAAAACCAGCAGGACGGCGAGCCCAACTTCGCACACCTGTCCTAGAGGATACGATTTCTCCCTCACAGCGACGGACACCCACGAGGCCTGTCCCGTCTGCTTGGGAATGTTACACGCAAAAACAGCGCTGGATACGCTCGACTTTTGCCCACACTGCAGCGAGATGCTGGAGGCGGTGCTGCGGCATGGGTTGACCTCGTCGCCAAGGCCATGGGCGCCCCAGCAGTGCCAGCAGATGCGGACACCACCGAGCCTCTCACTCCCACGCCGGAGCTCGAGAACATGGCTCTGCACGATAGCACACGAGTCGAATGGGGTGACAACCCTGACATGCTGGCTCTTATGGTGGACTTAACAGTCGAATTCGACACTCGAGGCACGATGAACGAGGCAAAGGATGCCCGTGTTCCCGGACTTCCTCACAGAACTAACTTTTCACCTGAAAAGCTACAAAAGCTCCAGGTAACGACGGACAAGCAAGCTGCTGCTGACTTGCTGGATGAATCCCGCAGGGCAACAGACTTCGTGCTCCGTATGATGGGGACAGCCGCTGTTGCTCAAGGCAGAGGCATTACGGAAGTGGTCATCGCGATACGCCATCTGTGGATTACTTTAACTGATCTCCCTGAGGGACAAAAGGTGCCTTTTCTCCACCACTCGATAGAGCCGACGGGATTGTTTGGGAAAGCTTTGGATCGAATTCAGACCAAGCTGGACCAAAGGCGCAAACAGGCTGAAGCTCTCCGGGTGGGCATTCCCAGGAGAAGCTTCGCCCCCCCCAGGGAGTCTGCTGGAGGCAGACCTGCGCAGCCTCGACACCGCTCGGCAACGCGTGCCCCACCGCAGAAGCGGCCGGCGTACGAGGATGAGCATCGGCAGAGACCACCGCCGGGCCCACCTCGCACCGAACACGCATGGAGCAAAAACAGGTTTGTCTCCCGCCTGGCGGTCAGACACAGGGCCTCCTCGACGAACCGGGACACCAGACAAAAGCGTGCCTGATGAACCAGGTTCACGTCTTGACTTTACACGATCACCCGCCCACGTGGTACGGGAAATGATCTCTTCATGTCCAAATTTTATTTGTAGCACGGTACAAAAAGCTGGTAACTCTGTTGCATGCACAAATCGTGTTTTTCCTGCTGTGATTTACATAAAGTCAAATATGTCGTTACACTTAAGCACGAATAAAGCTCGAAAAACAGCCCATTTCTGTTTTATTGACTCTAAAAAAAACAACAACAACAAAACATAAGTAACTTCAGCAGAGCAGGTCCCTCTGGCCTGCCAGCCATTATAAAGGGGAGGGGCTGTCTCCCCCTCTCCCTCACGGCTCATGGGGTGTTAGCATAATCAATGAGCCCCGGCAGGGTGCCTGTGCTCCGTCTGTAGCGGACAGGCACAGAGGCGTCTGCAAGCAGGCCCCCCACCCCTCATGGAGACAGGTGAGGAGGGTCACATGCTCCAGCCCCCACTCCATTGTGAACGACGGGGCGGTCAATACACTAACCAAGCAAACACGTGACATGTCCGCGCCTCAGGGAGATGCGCCGACAGAATCTAACGACGAGGTAGGGGGCACGTCAGATGCCCACAGGCAACCACGAGCTTCACACGTTCACAAAAGCAATTGTGTTCAAGCTGCTGTGTGTGCAAACAAAACAGAGCTGAATCAGATTCCTCTTCCAGTTATTCGAAGGGAACTGGGCTCTCTATCACCAAACAATTTAAAGTCTGCCAAGCACAAAGAATCATCTCCACGTTCTCACGTTGCAGCTGTCCCTTTATTATTAATGAGTGACACGCAATGTCCAAGCAGTGATCCGGCAGCACGTGACCTTTCTCACTGTGCTGGTTCAGCTCTACTCTTAAACAATATTCCCCCAACGGGTGAAACACAGACACCGGCCGGTTTGTCTGGTTCCAACGCTCTGTTAAGGCAGAGGACCAGTAAATTGGACCCATCCAGGAAACAAATTGGGGTCAGGAGATCTGCTCGTTTACAAAACTCGCAGCGTCTCAGTCCCATGACCCCGAACAAGGAGAGAAAAAACAGACATTCTGCTCCACTTCTGTCTAATAAGGACAACAGGTTGCATCTGTCCTCAATCACTCTCGATCAGAGCAGACTGGTAGTACATCGACAAAAAGGCCTTCTTCCCAACTTGGTTGACCCCCAGGGGGTCACAGCTTCCAGGGCCCCTGGAGTGGAACTGGATACACCAACTGCTCTTTTTCAGGGTCAAACTATGTCACCAGAAGAAGTAGTGTCGCCATTCAGGCTGGGAGCTGTTAAAAATTTCAGCTTGTCGGCAGAAAAGAATAAGTTGATGGCATCAGGCCTGCCGGAAAATGTGGTAAAAACCATCCAAAGTGCTCGTGCTATGTCAACACAGTCTCTCTATGCACAGAAGTGGCATATTTTTTAAGCTTGGTGCACAGAAAGAAATATTGCTTACTCGTGCGACCTGGCTCAGCTTCTGACTTTCCTTCAGGACTTACTGGAAAAAGGTTGTTCTTTCTCAACGATTAAAGTTTTCCTATCAGCTATTTCAGCTTGTTACGAAGGCTGGGGACACAGGACACTGGATGCGCATCCAATCATATTAAGATTTATGAAGGGCGTGCTTAGGACAAAACCACCCAGCAAGATCCTGACCCCTGGTTGGAATCTTAGCCTGGTCCTGGGGGCTCTCTGTGATCCTCCATTCGAGCCACTGAGCGAGGTTAAGATAGATTTACTATCTTATAAAACTGCTCTACTCTTGACACTTTGCTCGGCAAAACGTGTGGGTGACCTCCATGCATTGTCTGTACATCCAATG
Organism: Garcialebias charrua; assembly: GCA_038048925.1. Taxonomy (NCBI): domain Eukaryota; kingdom Metazoa; phylum Chordata; class Actinopteri; order Cyprinodontiformes; family Rivulidae; genus Garcialebias; species Garcialebias charrua. Next base: position 56 of record JBBPBX010037306.1, on the reverse strand, counting down.
TGTACCAGATTCGCTCCTGACGGGTCAAAGGTCACCATAAGGTCTAATCCCACGTA
>JBBPBX010037305.1:7186-20496 GCA_038048925.1 Garcialebias charrua | reverse complement strand
CTGTCTCCTATCAGTGAGGTCCTTTTTGTCTCGTGCTTGTCCCTGACTCTGTGTTTCTGTAACCTCCTCTGTGTTGCTTCTATTCTCTCTTCCTCTCCACCCTGTCGTCTGATAGCATCAGGCCTGTTTGATCTCCAGCACTGGAAACCAGCAGCCACCACTGGTCCGTGAAGCCCTCTGTATGGTTGCCATGGTTACTCAGATACAATTACTATAGCAACACTGTTTCTGAGATGCAGCTGAGGTCTGTTCTGTACATAAAACCCAATTCAGTTTGTGCTGGTGACTGATGTAACTCATAGTAACAAAACCTGAACAGATCACTGTGCTGTTAGGACACTGTTTTGTTGTCTTAAACCACTAAACTATGTTATTAAAAAAAAAAATCACATTTTTAATTTAAAAGCCTGGAAGAAAAAAAAAAAGCCCGGAAGAAATGCACATTAGCTTCCTTCCAGGCCAGAGTTTCAAACTGAGATTGACTTATGTTTAAAAGAATGAGGCTGTTGTTGTCATTTGGATTAGACATCTCATACATTGTCCAGAGATATGTGTTATGAATGACTGTCAGCTACAAGCAAATCAAATTTGAGCTCATTAACTGTACATTTGGCTAAACTGGACTATGTTGTGTTTTCCAAGGTCATTTGGCTGCCACAGCCAACTAACTTTGGAAAAACAAAATGAGTCTAGTATAGTTCTAGACTAGTATGAGTCTAGAATTTAATATTTTTATATAAACATATATTTATTACTAGTAGTAGAAACTAAAGTGGAGGAGTTAAGTATCTCAGGGTTTTGTTTACAGTGAGGGAAGAATGGAGTGTGAGATCAGCTGATGTATTGGTGCAGCATCTGGTCATGGTCGGGTCATTATCTGTCACGATACGGTGTGGTGTTGAGGGATGAGCCCAGTGGTGCAGACAGGCAGACTCTCAGAGGCACGAGTGAAAATCAAAAACACTTTAATAAGACAAAATCAAAACACTGACGTGGCAGTAAACATGAAATCTAAGACTGTAGCTAGAACTGCGGCTTTAAATCTAGAAACTCGAGAACTGTGGCTTTAAATCTAGAAACTCAAGAAACGTAGCTCAAACTGTGGCTGGATTACTAGAACTCAAAAACTGAAGAGACGTACCGTATTCGTCGGAGTATAACACACAGTTTTTTTGCTCATTTGAATGTCCTGCGTGTTATACACCAAGGCGTGTTATTTATGGATTTTTTCCCATATTTTTAGACCACTTTTTGGCTCTGATATAGCCGTTTTTCATTTTGGGCAAAAAATGGTGCAGTACCACTTTTGTCCACTAGGGGGACACTTCCAGACTGTTTCTAGCTCATGTGTCCGAAAAAAGCCTCCTCTGGTCGGACTGACTCTGTCGCTGCCCGCCTTCTGCTCTGGATGTAGGTGCTATAGCTGTGAGGTTAGCTGTTTTTTTTTTAGCAAGATAACTCATAAATCACACCGCAGATTTTCTTGAAACTTACAGAGCATAATTATTTGGTGGTCATTTACTCACTGTTAGCTGCAGAAGATATTTAGAGCTATAAAAAAAATCGCTCTTTTAGCTGTTAGCTACGGTGGCCCTGAGGTGCAAAACACATTAACAAATAATGTGAAACACTTTAACAAAATTCTGAAACAAATTAACAAATTCTGAAACAACAATGTCTGAAACAAATTAACAAAGTCTGAAACACTTTAACAAACGAGGCAAAACACTAACAAAGTCCTGAAACAAATTAACAAATTCTGAAACAAATTAACAAACGAGGCAAAACACTTTAACAAAGTCTTGAAAAACAAATTAACAAAGTCTGAAACAAATTAACAAACTAGGCAAAACACTTTAACAAAGTCCTGAAACAAATTAACAAATTCTGAAACAAATTAACAAACGAGGCAAAACACTTTAACAAAGTCCTGAAACAAATTAACAAAGTCTGAAACAAATTAACAAACGAGGCAAAACACTTTAACAAAGTCCTGAAAAACACAATTAACAAAGTCTGAAACAAATTAACAAAGTCCTGAAACAAATTAACAAAGTGTGAAACAAATTAACAAAGTCTGAAACAAATTAACAAAGTCTGAAACACTTTATAACAAACGAGGCAAAACACTTTAACAAAGTCCTGAAAAACAAATGAACAAAGTCTGAAACAAATTAACAAAGTTCTGAAACAAATTAACAAAGTCCTGAAAAAAATTAACAAAGTCTGAAACACTTTAACAAACGAGAGAATCACACGGAAAGGGAATGTACTAACTCCGAGGCTGACCCGGAAGTGATGACCTGGAAGTGATGACCCGGAAGTGATGACCCGGAAGTGGTCATTTCGACCCAAGATGGACAACAGTCGAGTCTCGTTTTGCCCGTTCTGTGGGACACGTTTGAGTACCGGTTTAACACATACTTATAGGTGTCCCACAGAACGGGCAAAACGCGACTCGACTGTTGTCAAAGTTAAAAGTCAAAGTCAAAGTCAACTTTATTGTCAGAACTGCAATATGTACAGGACATACACAGGATTGAAATTGCATACCTCTCAGTCCCTCGGTGCAACAGTAACCATTTAAACATTGAAACACTGAAACGTATAATAATAGACATAAGCATAAAATAGTAAAACTGTAACACTGTCCTGAGTTTTTGCATAGTGGTATAAGAGTATGAAAATTTACACCAACTCTAAAACTAAAACTAAAACACTAAACATTTAATGAACATAATACTGTCCTGAGTTTTTGCATACTAGTATAAAAAAGTATAAAAAGTATAACTATAAAATAAACTAAAGGTTCTAGCATTGACATTTGCAAAGTGGCAAAGCAGCATATGAGCTAATGTACACAGTATATGCATGAGGTAGTAGTTGATGTTGTTATAGAGGCAAAAGTGGCATATGCAGTAAGGCACATTGGGCATCCTTAAATGAGGCTGGTCAGAGAATACTGTATCAGCAGTGGTGTAGATATAAAAGTAGTGTAAATGTAAACAGTAGTAATAAATGTAAGCAGTAGTAATAAATGTAAACAGTATTAATAAATGTAAACATTGAATGTAAACAGTAGTATGTAAACAGAGAATGTAAACAGTAGTATGTAAACAGAGAATGTAAACAGTAGTATGACTATAGGCAGTAATGTAATACAAACATTAGTGCAAATATGAGAAGTAGTGCAAACTGAATGAGCACATGACCGAGAGTTTAGTGAATAACCCGTTTGATGACACAGAGTCCAGTGTTAAAATCTTTGTGTTGTGTGGTAATGTGTGAGAAAGTTTTTTGTGTTAAGGCAGTTCAAATGGGAGGGGAGGCAGAGCAGGCAGAGTGTTTAGCATCCTGACTGCCTGATGAACAGAGCTGTCACTCAGTCTGCTGGTTCGAGCCTGGAGACTTCTCAGTCTCCTCCCTGATGGCAACAGGCTGAAGCAGCTGTGTAGTGGGTGTGTGGGATCACCTGCCATGCAGAGGGCTTTCCGAGTGAGGCGGTTGCTGTGTAAGTCCTGTAGTGAGGGGAAGGAGGTGCCGACGATCTTCTCAGCTGCTCTCACGATGCGCTGGAGGCTCTTGCGGCAGGATGCAGTACATGCACCAAACCACACAGTGATGCAGCTGGTCAGGACACTTTCTATGGCACCTCTGTAGAAGGTGCACAGCCCTTTTCAGCTTGCGGAGAAAGTAGAGGCGCTGGTGAGCCTTCTTGGCCAGTGATGCAGTGTTGTCCATCTTGGGTCGAAATGACCGCTTCCATCATCACTTCCGGGTCATCACTTCCGGGTCAGCCTCGGAGTTGTACATTCCCTTTCCGTGTGATTCTCTCATTTGTTTCAGGACTTTGTTAAAGTGTTCCGCCTCATTTGTTAATTTGTTTCAGACTTTGTTAATTTGTTTCAGGACTTTGTTAAAGATTTTAGCCTCGTTTGTTAATTTGTTTCAGACTTTGTTAATTTGTTTCAGGACTTTGTTAAAGTGTTTCAGACTTTGTTAATTTGTTTCAGACTTTGTTAATTTGTTTCAGACTTTATTAATTTGTTTCAGGACTTTGTTAAAGTGTTTCAGGACTATGTTAAAGTGTTTCAGACTTTGCTAATTTGTTTCAGGACTTTGTTAAAGTGTTTGACTTTGTTAATTTGTTTCAGGACTTTGTTAAAGTGTTTTGCCTTGTTTGTTAATTTGTTTCAGAATTTGTTAATTTGTTTCAGGACTTTGTTAAAGTGTTTTGCCTCGTTTGTTAATTTGTTTCAGACTTTGTTAATTTGTTTCAGAATTTGTTAATTTGTTTAAGAACTTTGTTAAAGTGTTTCAGAATTTGTTAAAGTGTTTCAGAATTTGTTAAAGTTTTTCAGAATTTGTTAATTTCTTTCAGAACTTTGTTAAAGTGTTTCGCATCATTTATTAATGTGTTTTGCACCTCAGGGCCACCGTAGTTAGCACTTAGCTAACGTGAACAGATACCTACTGTTTAGATAAACAGCTCTTAAACCACTCGGATATTTTTTAGGCTTACAGAGTGTAATTATATGGGCTTAATTTACAAGCTGTTGACCTGTATAAGACATTTGAAATCAAATTCGATTTATTTATAATTTATTTTAGTAGCGCACGAGACGTGTTTTGGAAGAAGTCAAACCGAAACAATTTAAATCTAGTAGATTAGACCATTTTGTGAATTGATTAAGGAATGGTTAAGCTCAGGAACCCTTGTGCTATAATGTCAGCTAAAAATATATATTTTCTCTCACAAAGAAATAATTGTTTTTACTAGGGTTGTACATCTCTGTGTGGCAGACGATTTGATTCACATCTAGATACAAAGGTTACGATTTGATTCAAAAACGATTTATTTTAAAAATTGAACGATTCGATTCGATGCAGTGTAAAAGCGATTCGGTTCGATTCGGTTCGATTCGATTAAACTTCAAATAATTCTACGTTTTAACATTTGTTGATGTACCGGTAGACAAATATTTCATTATGAAAGAAAAAGGACCACTTCTATAAATGTGACATTCTTAGAGCATTTTTAAATTTGTAAAAGTCCACATATATCATATCTAAAAGGGTGCTGTAAAGCACTGGTAAAAATAAAGTAAAAAGCCAAACAAAATAATCACATGTTAAATGTGTTTATTTTTAAACATGGACCTAAAAAGACCAGCCAAAAGAAAATTTCCTACAGAAAATACAGAAAAAATATAAAAGGCACAAATGGTTCCAACAGCATGTAATAAAATAAAAATCACAAGGAAAAAACCCAGGAATAAGCTAAGCACAAAGCTCCTGTGCAATAACCCGCTGTGCAATAACCCGCTGTGCAATAACCTGTCACACAACCTGTAGTTTAGTAGTTATGTGCAATATAGATCATGTGCATTTTAGCTTATATTTCATTACTACCTTGAAATAGTTATTCACACAAATTCATCCTGCTTCACCGTTAAAATTCTACCATGTTGTTTACTATTTTTCTCTTCAGAAACTTTGTAAATATTATAATTACTGTTTCACTTTTTGGTAGTTTATTTTGTACCCTTATTGCATGCTTTCTTGATCACAAATTATAAAACACAAACCTGTATGCTCATCTTGGGTCTGGGGTGTATCATTGCAGACGTCCAGATCTCCATTTGTAGGTTCAGTCTGCATTGGACCTCTCTGAACTGAATCCCCCGTTACCTAGAAATAAAACATGACATTACATTTAGTGTACAGTATGGTTAAATGCAGTGTAAACAATCAAAAAACAGTAGGCAGAATAAATCTAGTGACAGCAACAAAACATAGCAGACTGTAACTGAATGCACTGTAAGATGTATTTTGACAGTGTGTTGGGGGATTTACCTTGTGATGCAGGGATGTTGTTTCTGCTGATAGGCTTGTGAATGTCCTCTCTGCATCATGGCTACTGTTGTAGCTTTATGCTTCTTATTAATCTTGTATGGCTGTGGGTCATAGTCATGCAGCTTATATTATAGGTGAAGGCTGAGACAACGCAGTTCGGGTCCAACAACGTGTTTATTCTTCTGTGTAACAACAAGACTGTTCACCCATTCTGTGGGCTCATTGACAGGAGTTATCACTGCTACTGAGGAAGGGCAGGGACTTAAAACAGTGTGGAAGAGATCTTCAAGGCCTGTGTAGCTCGTGAACTATCACTGAGTTGCCCGTAAAATTTAGTGATAACGTTACCCGTCGCTTTGTGTGTGGCAGCTGCATGCTCCTGCTCGTTGTTGTGAGGCTTGAAAAGTTGTTGGTCGAGGTTTGTTGTGCTACCAGTGTACTTCGGAGGTGCGCTGCATAGCTTACAAATAGCGTGGCTTTTGTCGAGTTTTCCGTCCTTCTAGTAAAACCCGAAAACGTTCCACACTTTAGATTTTTGTCTGGCTGATGTGTTGAAAATCTTTCGCGGTGACTCGCTAGCGCGGCTACTATTTACATCCATGCTCGCTCGTGCTCTTGGTGAGCTATGGCGCATGCGTGAGAATAGCTTCGCTCTCGCGTTGTTTTAGAAACGCATTGTAAACCCAGCAAGTCTCGCGATAACCGGTCCGTGTCTTTTCAACCGGTTCATCTCTGAATTTGTGGCTGGTTGCTGTCGGTTTACGTGGCTGCTACCGATGCAACCACATCGTCAAACCGGATATCCGGCCGAATCGGTTAATCTATAACAAGTCTAGTTTTTACCGTGTTTATCTTGTGAAGTCCTTCGGTGGCTTTGCTTCTGTGGCCGCCATTTTAAGCAGGGCAAATGAGGCACTGACGTGTCGCGTAGCGGTGATGCATAATAGATGCGTGTAATACGCTGAAGCGTGTTATTTACGGATTTTTCCAATTTATTGGCAATAATTGGACAAAGCGTGTTATACACAGGAGCGTGTTCTAATACGACAAATACGGTACTCACAAACCAAGGAGCTGGACCGAAGCAGAGACATGACACACTAGGGAAAAATGGACGAATGACCCGACAATGACATAAACACGAACGTAAACTAATATACACGCCCTAATCACCTAAAATCATAATCACCTGAGACAAAGACACACAGACCTGAGAGACAACAGGGTGTAAGGAGGGACGTGACCAACAGAGGGAGCCATCCTTACAGTACCCCCCCCTCAAAGTCGCCCCCAGGCGTCCCCGAAAAACACCCCCAAAAACCAGGGCGGGTGGAGGGAGGAACCACAAGGACGGCGGGCACGAAAGAAACACAAGGACGAACGGAAAAAAAAACCCACAAGGGCAGAGGACAAACACAAGGACAACAAACCAAAAACTGACAGGAACGGGGCCTGGGACCAAAGCCAAACACAAAGGCCAAACTGGAAAAAACAGAGCAAAATGCAAAAACTAGAACTAGGAACCAAACAAAGACTAACCCTAGAAAACCAACAAGCGTCCAAACTTCGTGGCAAGGACATCAACGTCAGGCAAGGACCCATCAGGTGGGCGACCGGGAGGTCATCCGTAGCGCAGGGTCACGTCTGGTGGGCAACCGGGAGACCGTCCATCGTGCAGGACCACTTCAGGAGGGCGACCGGGAGGCCATCCAACATCAAATGCAGGAGCCACGGTGGCAAAAACTCTGTCGGTAGGTGCATGGTCGTCTACGGCTGGTGCACAGTCTTCTGTGGCTGGTGCACAGTCTTCTGCGACTGGAGTACAAACTTCTGCGGCAGGTGCACAAACTTCTGCGGCTGATGCACAAACTCCTGCGGCTGGTGCACAAACTTCTGCGGCTGGTGCACAAACTTCTGCGGCTGGTGCACAAACTTCTGCGGCTGGTGCACAAACTTCTGCGGCTGGTGCACAGTCTTCTGCGGCTGACGCACAAACTTCCGCGGCTGGTGCACAAACTTCTGTGGCTAGTGCACAAACTTCTGCTGCTGGTGCACTAGATGAAGGGACGTCAGCGAGCATAGATTCATCGACGTCTGATGTAGAGACGTCGAACGTAGACACGTCAAGCGATGAGACGTCATCAGGCGTAGGGAAGTCATCGGGCGTAGGGACGTCTGGCGTAGGGACGTCTGGTGTGGAAACGTCGAGCGTAGAGACGTCTGGCGTGGAGACGTCGAGCGTAGAGACGTCTGACGTGGAGACGTCGAGCGTAGAGACGTCTGGCGTGGAGACGTCGGGCGTAGAGACGTCTGGCATGGGAACGTCAAGCGTAAAGATGTCTGGCTTGGAGACGTCTGGCACAGAGACATCGAGCGTAGAGACGTCTGGCGTGGGAACGTCGAGCGTAGAGACGTCTGGCGTGGGATCGTCGAGCGTAGAGACGTCTGGCGTGGAGAGCGTAGAGATGTCTGGCGTGGAGACGTCTGGCATAGAGACGTCGGGCGTAGAAATGTTGGGCGTAGAGAAGGCGGGCGTAGAGACGTCTGGCGTAGAGACGTCCGGCGTAGAGACGTCGGCATAGAGATGTCTGGCATAGAGACGTCGGGCGTGAAGACGTCGTCAGGCGTAGAGACGTCAGGCGTAGAGACGTCGTCAGGCATAGAAACGTTGTCAGGCGTAGAGACGTTGTCAGGCGTAGAGACGTCGTCAGGCATAGAGATGTTGTCAGGCGTAGAATCATCGAGCGTAGAAACATCGAGTGTAGAATCATCGAGCGTAGAAACATCGAGTGTAGAAACATTGAGCGTAGAAAGATCTGGCGTGGAGACATCGAACGTAGAGACGTCAGCGATGTGGAGACCCTCCATCGTTGTGGAGGCGTCAGTGGTGTGCAGACCCTCCATCGATGTGGAGGCGTCAGAAGTGCAAGGACCCTCTGAAGAAGTAGAGGTGTCACCGGCGCGGGGACCCTCTGAAGATGTAGAGGCGTCATCGGCGCGGGAACCCTTTGTGGCTGTCGAGACGTCTGTGGCGTGGAGAACCTCCATCGATGTGGATGCCATGGAAGCAACGCCCTCTGAAGCTGGAGGCAGGGTAGCGCCCTCTAAAGCCGGAGGCTGGGCAACGCCCCTTGAAGTCATCATGGGAGTAGTGCCCTCTGTAGTCATCATGGGAGCAACGCCCCCTGTAGTAGTGGCTACAGCGCCCTCTGTTGCTGTAGAGGTGTCAGCTGTAGTACTCACAATGGCAGCACCCTCCGTGGTTGATGGGAGAACAGCACCTTCTGTCTGTGCTAGGAGAACAGCACCCTCTGTCTGTGCTGGGAGAACAGCACCTTCTGTCTGTGCTAGGAGAACAGCACCCTCTGTCTGTGCTGGGAGAACAGCACCCTCTGTCTGTGCTGGGAGAACAGCACCCTCTATCTGTGCTGGGAGAACAGCACCCTCTGTCTGTGCTGGGAGAACAGCACCCTCTGTCTGTGCTGGGAGACCAGCACCCTCTGTCTGTGCTGGGAGAACAGCACCCTCTGTCTGTGCTGGGAGAACAACACCCTCTGTAGTAGCAGTGCCCTCTATTGCTGCAAAGGAGTCGGCACACTCTGAAATATTAGAACACTCTGTGACAAACACCCTGGGCTCATCTCTCAAAGTCCTAATGAGAGTCAATATTTGTGTGAGACCTGGGTTTGGTATCAGACATGAACTGTTTGTGATAATATCTTCAACTATGGAAAATGCCTTCATTTTGTAATGATGGTCCGGATTATCAACAGCAGCATTAATCAGTTTATGCATCTGCTGGCAAATGAGAGTGGTCTCAGATCTGGGTTCCATAATGACCCCTGTGGTCGAGGAGAGATCTGTCTATTCCTTAGTAAAACAGGTTGCTGCCCCCTCTGGCGGCGCCGTGTTTCCGGAGCTGGAACGGACAAGAGTTCTTCTGGGTCCAAATCGTCCTCGGACACACTCCACAGCGAAATGGCTCGCGCAGGAGTGAAGGGAGTAAACTGGTCGGAGTGGCCGTCTCCGCGTCTCCTCCTCGCTCGCTCCGCGACCAGCAGCGGAGACGGGAACTCTTCTAGCCCGGGTTCAGTCCAGGAAGCAGAGTTATAGTATTACACACCTCTCTTCTGGCTCTCCTCTGTTACCCAGCCAAACCCCCATCGAAACAGTGCCAGCTCACCCCACTCAGCAACAAAAATGGTTATATCATGTCATCTGGACATGTTTCTTTAAGTGAAGAAACGTTTTGTCCCCCATCCAGACGACTTTGTCAGTCTGCGGCCTGCCAACAAGATCTGTCCCATAAGTAGCCTTCATTGCTGTGTTTCAAGCCATCCTTATGTTGGAATCTCAGAAGTAGGCTTTTAACGCGTGCAAACAGAGCACACCCATCCAAAACCATCAATCATCATTAACAGCAATCAATGTTGCTGTTGCCAATCAATCTTCACTTAAAGAAATAGGTTCAGATGGCATGATTTAACCATTTTTTTATCTACCTGGATGATTGAGCTTACAAACCTGTAGCCACTCTTCCTGAGTCTGGTTCTGCAGGAGGTTTGTTCCTGTTGAAAGGGAGTGTTTTCTTTCCACTGTTGCCTTTGTGCTTGCTTAGGATGGCAGTCTGCAACAAAGTGGAGATTCAATGCAATTAGAGTTGCACTCGGGTCCAAATAAACAGAACCGATCTGGCCCCAGCCCGTAGCCATCATCTCTGAACCCCACCCCGATCCGACAAATTAACAGTAATTACAGGTCCGAAAATGGAAAAAACCCTGACATTTTTTATTAAAGCTTAAGTATGTAACTTATTTTTTTAAACATATTTCTTCACTCTGCTACTATCTCCTGATAGATTGATGTTTGACAGGTAATCTCTGAAAAAAACTATAGTCCTCTGGCGTCTCCCGGTGGTAATAAAAGCATTTATAAAAAACAAAGCGCCCCGCGGTTAACCAGCCAATAAAAACAGAGCTTCTAACTTCGCACACTCCTAATGCACGCCTCCCCCCCCCCCCTGCCAGCCCGCAGCGGCCGTAGCACGTTCTCATTCAAAGAATTGCAAAGGGATGCAAAACTGTTTTGTATGTGACACAAATGTATTAAATTCCCCTTCTTCATCCCTGAGCTGGACTTTTCTTTTGTTTTTTTGCCAAAAGTCAAGTGATCGCTTCTTCCTTCACTGACAGAAATGAGGAAATTGATTTGTCACGAGCAAATTAAAATCATGTCCAACTTGGCTGCAAGAGGCTCTGGAGATTTCAGGGTGTTTTTGTTTTGCTGGACCAGCGCTCCATGGTTTTATTTTATTTTTTAGAACGTTTTATTAACATATAAACACAGAAAATCGCAGCGGCTCCGAGAAGACATGCAGCGGAGGCGCAGCTGATCTCAAGTTCAGCAGACCACGGGGGAACAGAGCCATATATGGCTCTGAGGGAGAGGGAGCAGAATGCTTTTCCCTGATGAAAAATGTTCTAATGCCTCCTACCCACTGCCCCCTTTGTCGAGCGGCCGAAGCGGCCGGATAACACCGGTTTACATTCAAAGTCTATGGAGGAGACGCGTGGAGTCACGGCGAACAAGGAAGCGGCGAGATTCGAGTGATCGAAGCGGCGCGACGGCAGCCTGCACACGCACGCGCGCGTCGCCGTCGAGCCGCAGACGTCCCAAATGTTGATCTCTGGCGGCTCGACGCATCCGGCAAACAGTCGGGAGAGCCTCGCTATCTGATTACACAACCACAACGGGACTTTTTTCGGACTTTTTAAACTCACCGGATCGAGCCTCCAGGAATTGGACCCAAACTCCGGTAAGAAACGTGGCATTTTTACAGTTGCTGCTGACAGGCTGCTGTCCTCTCCAGTGTAGATCACCCCAAACATAAAAAAAAGTTTTAATCTCATCGAAGACCGTCGGAGGTGCAGTTAAAACAACAACTGAACCCGGAAAACAAGCCAGAGACCCCTCCCTCTGCTACCCCCTAGTGTACGTCATCAGACGGTGTTCAGTGGTTCAGTGGAACCGTGACCAGCGGCCAAAAGGGGACGGCAGGAGCGTTTGCAGTTGTGCGGTGGGTAAGAGGCATAAGTGCCAGCGTATTCCAGAAACTGCAGAATGCAGCTTTAAGCTTTGACTGCTTATACTTTGTACCACCAACTATCATTAATGGTTGGCGGATGTGCACGGCTGAGGGGACAGAAGATCAGAGCTGAAAAGCCGTCAAAGCGCATTAAATGATTCCTCTGCTTCTGCCTGCATTGGACCCTGCTCTGACATGTCAGATATTTTGTGATCTCACCTGTTTGGGTCTCGGCTGCATGCGTCTGCTGATTGCAGCAGCTAAGTGAACGTCCATTTGGACTGATGGATCGCTGCAGTAGTCCATCTGAAGCTTAACTGAACTTTTTACCTCTTTCAACCAGCCAGTCAGTACACGATCAAATGGCCACATGTGGCAGGTGCAGTACGGCAAGCTATGTTTGCATATACAGTACAGTATTGGATAGTCGTCCACACGCGTTCCTGATACAATAAAAAAAGCCAGACACCAACCCGGCCCATACATAAAGCATATTATTATGGCCTGGCCCGGTCCGAATATGGGTCGGGCGGGGCCGAGCTCCAGGTTTCGGGTTAGAAATGACAGCTATAAATGCAATCTGCTGGCTTCCTTAGATAACTTTTACTAACTGGCTTTTATAATGAAGGTGAATGTTTTTGTACAGTGCCCTGAGATAACTTCTCTTGTGACTTGGCAATATAAACTGAACTGAATTGAACTACAGGGGAGTTGAGTTGATGAACCACATGATGAAGATCTGGGAGAGAGTTGTGGAAGCAATACTGTACTTCGACAAGAAGTGACTGTGAGCTGTGGGCTGAGTTGTTCGGTGGTCAGTGAATTAATCAGGGAGGGCATCTGGTATAAATCAATTACCAAATCTTTGATTTCTCTCCCTGTGGCGACCCCTGAAGAAGGTAACACCCAAAACAAAAAAATGTGGTTTTATGCCAAAAAACAGCACCACAGATGCCATTTTTGCTTTGATGAGGCTAATGAAGTAAAGAGAGGATCAGAAAGAACTTCATTGTATCTATGGATGTAGAACGTCGAGAAGACGCCCAACATGCCCCTCTGACCATCAACAGCACCGCAGTGGAGAGAGTGGACAGCACCAAGTTCTTGGGTGTCAGGGAGTGGTCCGGTGAAGTGAGCAAAACCCAGAGTGCAGGCAGAACAGGACTCAGAAGCGGAGGGATTAAAATAATGAATACTTTAATAAAGAAATCAAAATACTAACAGGGCAGCTACTTACAGACATGAAGGCTTCATCAGACAGAAGGGAAAACTCAGACAATGACCCGACAAAGATTAGGACAAGGAAGCTCACTGATATACAGACAAATAGTCATTAACCCAAACACAAAACACCTGGACCAGACTGGGG
>JBBPBX010037304.1:18065-30995 GCA_038048925.1 Garcialebias charrua | reverse complement strand
TATATATATATATATATACATATATATATATATATATATATATATATATATATACAGGGAACCCCCGACCTACGAACGAGTTTGGGACCTAAGAACCGTTCGCAGCTCGATCCGTTCGTAGGTAGGGGGTGAAAATTATATTTAAAAAAAAATTATTCATTCATTCATTCATTCAACCTTTATTTATCATGCTAACGGAGCGCGCGCACACATTTAAGCATGTAAAGTAGTGTACTGTAATGTTAAACATTGCTATTCACATTTACAGAATAAATAAAAATATATTTTCTTACTTTGAGATGGTCAAAGCCGACATCTTAGGTTGCCATGCGTTGATTGTTTTCGGGCCGAGCAGCGCGGGGGCCGGCAAGCCACCGCAGCTGCTCCAGGCCTGTGTTAGCTAGCTGGCTAGCTTCTGCTAGCCAAGCCATGAGCTAGTGTTGGAGCGGCGGCGCGATCAATCTGCAGCTGCTGCTCCAGCCGCTGCTCCAGCCTGAGACGTCCACAGAGCTATTCCAGCTAGTAATTAATCCACATGATGCGATCCTGGTCACCAGTGTTCAAAAGGCCGGCTCCCGTGTTAGCTCCAGTGTTAGCTCTGGAGCTAGCCAGGCCGGAGGTGTAGCCAGGCCGGCCGGAGGTGTTCGCACGGCGGCCTGGCACGATCGGCGATAAATCCGCTGCTACTTGAGACATCCACAAAGTTCACAGAGACGTTTCCAGCTAGTAATTAATCCATATGAAGCCATCCTGGTCACCAGTCTTCGTCCAGCTCTCGGCAGCTAACCTAAGATGGCGTCCGGTCCGGTGTTCTACATTAATTTGTGACCGGAGACCCCAGTGACTGAACCTTAAATAGCGTCCGGTGTTCTACATTAATTTGTGACCGTGTAAACTGAAGACCTACTTCCTGTTTCCCAAAATTGCTCAAAAATTGCTCAAAAATGATCAGAAATGATCTTTTTTATCATAATTATTATTTATAAAGCCTTTAAAACAACCAGAGCTGCAACAAAGTGATGTACACATGAAATTAAGAACATTTAAACACAAAAAAAAAAAAAAAAAATTTTTTTTTTTTTTTTTAATTCATATTTTTATTAAATATGATATGTTCGTAAGTCCCGTGGTTCGCAGGTCGATGGGGTCGTAGGTCGGGGGTTACCTGTATATATATATATATATATATATATATATATATATATATATATATATATATGTATATATATATATATATATATATATATATATATATATATTAGGGATGTGCCGATCAGGTTTTATGAAACCGATCACGATACCGATCACCTATGTGTGACGATCACCGATACCGATCACAAATGCCGATCGCTTATATGTGTGCCGATCACATATACCGATCACCGATCAGATGGATTGCCTGTAACTTATGAGTGCTGCTTCTGGCTACAAGATCTGAAAACTTTTCAGATCTTGTAGCCAGAAGCAGCACTCATGTTCTTTTCAGAACCATAAAATCACCATAATTCAGACAAAAACATATTTTTACTCATTTATTTCAGAGAACAAAGTAAATAAAAGTAATTATCAACTGCATTATCAAAGAAAAATGTTTACCTTACTAACTTTCAATAAAAAAAAAGGTTTTTTATTGTTTAAAAAAAAACACATCTATTACTTCATATAAAAAACTAAAATACCCCATTTGCTACTTAAAGCTGCACTGTTGGCTGTTTTTACAAATGGCTTTATAAATACGTAAAGTATCATTATTATTATTATTTTTTTTATAATTTCGTGCTTTTTTGAACAACTTCCTGCGGGAACCAGGAACCGGAAATACCGCCTCCGCCATTTTACATTCATTAGTTCCAGACTCGGCAGTCGGCTTTTGGAGGACTGTTTCTCCCATAAGAGGATGCCTCATACGGATAAATTAACTGGAAACACTCCCTGAACTCTGTGAATGTCTCAGGACTGGAGCAGCAGCCGCGATCGCTCCGCCGAGCGCTCCCACAGCACCGCGCGAGACCAGCAGCTCATGGTATGAGCTAAGGCTAACATGCTAAACCAGAGCTGCAGCAGAGCAGACAGCCGGCTTTGTGCGATCAGAGGTTCCTGGAGCTCGCCTCGATGTCGGACTGGAAGCAGAAGATATCGGGGGACACCCAGCTAACTTGGAATAACAAAGCCGACAGCCTTTTTGAAGCCGCAGCTAAACTGGACTGCCCGTAACTGCGCAGCGGACTCGGTGGGGCTACTCGGTGGGGCTACATGCTAACAGGTGTTGCTAATGGCGGCGCTGGCAGACGGCTTTTGGTAAGTTATTAAAACGTATTAAAACATTTTAATGACGAATTAGGTTTGTTGAGCCGGAAAAGGGTAGCATGCCCCCTCCGGGTCGGGGAGGAGGTCCTGCCCCAAGTGGAGGAGTTTAAGTATCTCGGGGTCTTGTTCACGAGTAGGGTTGGGCATCGTTTGAATTTGAGCGATTCCGGTTCCGATTCCGATTCTTCGTTTCGATTCCGATTCTTTTCGATTCTCGGTTCCGATTCTTTTTGTAGGCGGGGTTACAAAAAGACGTGTCAATTCAATTCAGTTCAGTTTATTTATACTATATAGCTCCAAGTCACAACAGAAGTGGTCTCAGGGCACTGAACAGAAGCAATCAAATATAAAAATAATAAGTTAACAGAAACTTTAATATAAAAATAATGGTAACACTATTTATCTGAGGAGACTACTTTGAGTTTAACTCCATGTTATAAAAAAGCTACAGTAGTTAGCCAGAGTTATTTCAGGATGAAATAGTTTGAACTTCTGTTTGAATTTAATGCTATGAACTTTTTCCTTTTTGTTACATTTACTATGAATTTCTCACAGGGCAGATTAGAGCCAACATGGACTCACCAACATATATTATTATTATTATTATACATATAATATTGTCCAGTGTCTGATGCTGCAGTCATGTTACTGAACTCCCACTGATGGGCTAACCTGGTTCCACCAGCAGCAGCAGGATCCTCAGACAGAACAGCTGGTGGGATGTCCTGGTATCTGCAGCCCTCTCTCCATTTGTTTCTTCATGGACATGGAGCTGTGACATTATGTTGTGCCTCTTCCTCAGCAAAAAGCTCCTCCAGTGGAGACTTTCTGGACAGACTGCAGGAAGTTCCTAAACAAACAACAGGTTTATCAGTTTTATCAGTAAAAAGAGATTATTAAATCATTTTTAAGACTGAGAATGTGTACAATTATTAGCTCTGTTGTTATTGCCTAACTAACCTATTCAATAATTCTTCAAACTGTGACATTCACTCATAATGGAATGGAAGAGAACATAAACAGAAATTATATAATAATGAAAACTAGAGACATTAAAACATTTTAAAAGACACAGAGAACTTTAAATGGATTAAGAATGTTAATAAGTGTTGGATTTGAGTGCAATGTGCAATCCATGGTTGAATTCACATCTGAAAAGGGATGCAACCTTTTCACAACATATGCTGTAACAGTTCTGTGGCACTCTTCATTCAGTTAACACTGACGTTTTTACCTTGGACAGTCACTGGTGGTGAACACTGAAGCCATTTCAGGTCGTTTGTCTAAGAAGAAAAAAATACAAGCTAACGTTAGCATCGTGTTTGTATTTGAGCTGACTTACCGCTTTAAGCGGAGTATAACTTGTTAGCTGCCTTAATGTTGGTATGAGATGTAGTTCATAGTTTATTTATTTACCTGTTGGAGCCGAAGAGGTAGCGATTGGCGAAAAGTTCGGCGGAGCGTTTTGCAGACGGACCACTCTGTACTTCCGGTCGGATACGAAGCGAAAATAATCCGGTGGAGCGCGTCAAAGACGGGACACTATTTTACTTCTCCACCCTCCTTTGCATGATATAAAATTATTGCAAGTGCTGCACTGACCTGACTGGTCATTTTATTAATTAGTAAGCTTTCAATCGCGGAATGCACACTTCCGGTGAATTCTTCTTCGTTGGTTTTCGGTGGCGGCTACTTCCGGTCGGCTAACTAGCATCGAAAATAGGAATCGCAAATTAATATTTTGAACGATTCCGGGAAAACCGGACAGTTAGTCCCGGTTCCGAACGATTCTCGATTCTCGATGCCCAACCCTATTCACGAGTGAGGGAAAACTGGAGCGTGAGATCGATAGGCGGATAGGTGCAGCATCCACAGTGAAGCGGGCGCTGTACCGGTCTATCGTGGTGAAGAGAGAGCTGAGTCGAAAGGCAAAGCTCTCAATTTACTGATCGATCTACGTTCCCACCCTCGTCTATGGTCATGAGCTTTGGGTTGTGTTGTCCTGGATTTCCAAGATGGCGGCGCGTGCAAAGGCTGCGGCTTCTCTCTCTCTCTCGACAACACGGTGTTTTCGTCTTCTTTGTCCTGCATGCCGCAATGTGCCGGCACGTCTTCGTCATGTCTACGTGTTCAAGAACGCAAGTATAGCCGTGAGTTCCTGCTTGATGTCGGAAAAACCGCTCATTTGGGAATAAACAGTGACCTCCAGGAGAAGCTACATGAGCTCGAACAGAAGCTAAACGAGTTTCGTGACTGCGGCCTGCTCTGGAAGCCAGCCCCGAGCCTCAATTCATCACGCCCGCCGTGGGAGCGCCACAAGCGGCTGGACAGTAAGCGGAAGCCAGCCCTGAGCCTCCCTTCTTCGCGGCCGCCGTGGAAGCGCCACAAGCGGCTGGACAGAAAGCGGAAGCCAGCCCTGAGCCTCCCTTCATCGCGCCCGCCGTGGAAACGCCACAAGCGGCGTGACAGAAAACAGAAGCGGGGTAAACGCGGAGGTGTCAGAGCTAGGCTAGCAGCTAGCCCACACAAACCGGCGATCCCATCCATGGTTTTGGCTAACGTGCGCTCCTTGGACAATAAACTGGATTATATACGCCTGCTACGAACGACACAAAAGACTGTGAGAGACTGCTGTGTGTTTGTATTCACGGAAACGTGGCTCAACAACAACGTTCCGGACCATGCTGTCCAGCTAGGGGAGCTAACATGCTACAGAGCGGACCGAACCCCCGAGGGAGGTAAGACAAGGGGAGGGGGGCTCTGTGTTTACATCAACAAAGCATGGTGCCTGGATGCTGCTGTGGTCTACAAACACTGCTCACATTTAGTGGAGTTCATGACTATTAAATGCAGACCGTTCTATTTACCGAGGGAGTTTACAGCTGTTTTG
This sequence comes from Garcialebias charrua, assembly GCA_038048925.1. Classification (NCBI taxonomy): domain Eukaryota; kingdom Metazoa; phylum Chordata; class Actinopteri; order Cyprinodontiformes; family Rivulidae; genus Garcialebias; species Garcialebias charrua. Next base: position 25,798 of record JBBPBX010037304.1, on the reverse strand, counting down.
ATTGTTGCTGTATATATCCCTCCAAGCTCCAACAGCAAAGTTAGAAGTGAGGCTTTGAATGAACTATATCTGCACATCAGTGAGCAACAAACAGCCCATCCTGATGCTTTTCTCATCACGGCTGGTGATTTCAACCATGCAGATTTAAAGAGTGTATTTCCAAAAACATACAGAAACATAAACTTTGCAACAAGAGGAAACAACACACTGGACCAAGTTTACACCACCATGAAAAATGCCTACAGAGCCCTCCCCCTCCCCCACATTGGTGCTTCTGACCATATCTGTGTTATGCTAAAGCCCGCATACAGGCCGCTGGTGAAAGTCACAAAACCAGTCCGCAAGCAGATACGAGTGTGGCCAGAGGGGTCTTCAGAGGCACTCCAGGACTGTTTTGACACCACAGATTGGGGTATGTTCAAAGAAGCTGCTACCACAAACAACAACACATGTCTCCAGGAGTACTCAGACACTGTATGTTCATACATCGCCAAGTGCATTGATGATGTTACCAACCTCAAAACCATCACTGTTCGGGCTAATCAGAAGCCATGGCTGACAGCTGAGGTTCACAGACTCCTGAAAGCCAGGAATGCTGCCTTCAAAGCGGGAGATCAGGTGGGCCTGAAGGCAGCCAGAAAGAACCTGACCCAGGGCATCAGTGAGGCCAAGGAGCAGTATTCCAGGAAAATAGCTCACCGTTTCAAGGACAGCAAGGATACACGCAGTCTGTGGCAGGGAATACAGACCATCACAGACTACAACCCCCCCCCAGACCTGTGACAGCTCAACCTCTACGCTGAATGAACTGAATGAGTTCTTCGCTCGGTTTGAGGCAAGTAACAGCACACCTGCACATAAATTCCCCCCCTCTCCTGATGGCCAGGTGCTGGCGCTGTCCTCAGACAGCGTAAGGCGATCATTCATCAAGATTAACGCCCGGAAGGCCTCTGGTCCTGACAACATACCTGGTCGTGTGCTGAAGGACTGTGCAGGGGAACTCGCAGCGGTCTTCACGGACATCTTTAACATCTCACTGAGCCAGGCCATCGTCCCCACCTGTTTCAAAGCCACCACCATCATCCCTGTCCCAAAGAAGGCAACGCCCGCATGCCTCAATGACTATCGCCCAGTAGCACTCACCCCCATCCTGATGAAGTGCTTTGAACGGCTAGTCATGAAAAGCATCACATCTGTCCTCCCTGCCTCCCTGGATCCCTTCCAATTTGCATACCGACCTAATCGCTCAACCGACGATGCCATCTCCTCTGCCCTCCACACAGCTCTCACACATCTGGACACGAAGGACTCTTATGTTAGAATGCTGTTCATCGACTTCAGCTCGGCATTCAACACCATCATCCCCCAACAGCTCATCCATAAACTGGACAGTCTGGGGCTGAACACCTCAATGTGTAACTGGCTGCTAGACTTCCTGACCGGGAGACCACAGACAGTACGGATCGGGAGTAACACATCTAGCACCATCACATTGAACACAGGGGCCCCACAAGGATGTGTGCTGAGCCCCCTTCTATTCACCCTGCTAACACACGACTGCACACCATCGTACAGCTCCAACCACTTCATCAAGTTTGCGGACGACACAACAGTGGTAGGTCTCATCAGCAACAACGATGAGACGGACTACAGGAACGAGGTGAGCCGCTTGGCCTTGTGGTGCGGACACAACAATCTCACTCTCAACGTGGAGAAGACAAAGGAGATTGTCGTGGACTTCAGGAAGAGGGATGCACAACATGCCCCTCTGACCATCAACAGCACCGCAGTGGAGAGAGTGGACAGCACCAAGTTCCTGGGAGTGCACGTCTCAAAGGACCTGTCCTGGAGCAGGAACACTGCAGCACTGGCGAAGAAGGCTCACCAGCGCCTCTACTTTCTCCGCAAGCTGAAAAGGGCTGGAGCTTCAACCTCCATCATGTGCACCTTCTACAGAGGTGCCATAGAAAGTGTCCTGACCAGCTGCATCACTGTGTGGTTTGGTGCATGCACTGCATCCTGCCGCAAGAGCCTCCAGCGCATCGTGAAAGCAGCTGAGAAGATCGTCGGCACCTCCTTGCCCTCACTGCAGGACTTACACAGCAAACGCCTCACTCGGAAAGCCCACCGCATGGCAGGTGATCCCACACACCCACTACACAGCCGCTTTAGACTGCTGCCATCAGGGAGGAGACTGAGGAGTCTCCAGGCTCGTACCAGCAGACTGAGAGACAGCTCTGTTCATCAGGCAGTCAGAATGCTAAACACTCTGCCTGCTCTGCCTCCCCTCCCATTTGAACTGCCTTAACACAAAAAACTTTCTCACACATTACCACTCAACACAAAGTTTTTAACACTGGACTCTGTGTCATCAAACGGGTTATTCACTAAACTCTCGGTCATGTGTTCATTCAGTTTGCACTACTTCTCATATTTGCACTAATGTTTGTATTACATTACTGCCTATAGTCATACTACTGTTTACATTCACTGTTTACATTTATTAATACTGTTTACATTTATTACTACTGCTTTACATTTATTACTACTGTTTACATTTACACTACTTTTACTTTTTGCTTTTTGAAGCCTTTTTTATTACTTTCTGCTGTTTTTTTTCACCGAGCCTTGTTGGACATTTCTACCTTTCTCGATTGCAGAGTGCGACAGGCGTAAGCCTGTGTACAGCACCTGTACAAGTGGACGCGGACATTTCTACCTTTCTTTGAACCTTTCTACCTTTCTTGAACGCAGAGTGCGGCAGGCGCAAGCCTGTGTACAGCACCTGTGTGAATCGGACGCGGACATTTCTACCTTTCTGTGATTAAGTTTTGTGTTTTAGTTAGTTAGTTTTAGAGCAACTGTCTTTTCTGACTGCGTTGTGGATCTGCAAACATAAGTTGCCGGTCAAAGCAGATGACCGCTTGTCCTGAGCCTGGGTCTGCTAGAGGTTTCTTCCTTCTAAAAGGGAGTTTTTCCTTTCCACTGATGCCATTGTGCTTGCTCAGGATGGGAGATCGTGGCGAAGCCAAGATTTGACTTGTTTGCTGGAGTCATTAGATAGAAAACTTTACTAGTCTAACCGGAATTTTAATAATAGTAGGAGCTGCTAGCTCCCGCTAGCTTCAACACGAATTTAGCTTCGAGTATCACGTAGCTGCACTTATTGTTCGCTTACCTGCTGCCTCTCTCAACTTCCTGTGTCCTCTGGACTGTTCTGGACTCTCTCCTGTACTCCTTCAAGGTAATGCTCGTTCGAGTTACCTCTCTCTCCTTCTTGTATATCTTTCTCGGAGCCGTGGGCCTGCTGCTAGCGGCTAGCTCTGTGCTAGCCTCCTCCGGCTCGTGGATGTTGACGTATTCCGCTTCGCAGTTGTTTGAACTTAACAACTGCTCCATTCCTCTTTCTATTTCCACCATCAAACAACTGGGACTTCTGCGTAGACCTCGTTACATCCATAGAAGCTCTCGAAAGAAAACCGTTTATTCTCAAGCGAACTCGGATTCGATTAGTGCTGTCTGGACTGAGAGACGTGTCGCACCTCGATGGCGTCATCAGAACGCTGCGTCTGTAGGCCTTTGTAGTCCTCTGCGCACGAAGTGGCGAGGAAAACGTGGAGTGGACTTCAGTCTGCTTAAACCGGTTCAAAAAGCTCCTATTCCAACTGGTATTAAATTAGAACTTTTCAATGTGCAGTCTCTTTCCAACAAGTCATGTTTAATTCATGATCACATTCTGGAGAAGAACTTGGACCTCATGTGTCTTACAGAGACGTGGCACCAACCAGATGTGTTCAGTTCTCTGAATGAGGCGTGTCCCTCTGGATACAGTTATCTGCAGAGAGCCCGCAGCACTGGCCGCGGTGGTGGTCTGGCTGTAATTTATCGCAGTAATTTAAAATTGTCTCATCTGTCTTCTCAGGACTTTTCCTCTTTTGAATGTCTGGCTTTCAGCTTCAAAGCCCCACTCCTGATGAATGTTATATTAATTTATAGACCTCCCAAACCGCATGTTTCATTTAACTCAGAGATGCATGACCTCCTCACTTTTTTCTGCACCTCCCCTGTGAAGACTATTTTTCTTGGCGACTTAAATATCCACGTGGACAATTCTTCTTCACCTCTGGCAACAGATTTTAAGTCTCTTCTGGACTCTCTTAATCTCACTCAACATGTTGACGCCCCTACGCACAGCAGGGGGCATACTCTGGATTTGGTGATTACAGACACTGTACTCATCAATAACTTATCTGTATATGACCTGGGTGTCTCAGACCACAGGGTCATCTCCCTGGAAGTGCCTTCATCTTCGCCTGCTTCAAACCCAAAACGACCCATCCAGTTCCGTGACCTTAAAAACATTTCCCTTGATGTTCTGTCTGCTGATCTTCACACCCTGACCGCTGTCAATCATTCATCTGCAGATGACTCTGTGGATTACTACAACCAATCTCTTCGGGAGCTCCTGGACCTACACGCCCCCTTAAAGACAAGACTGGTGTCTTTCTCGCGCTCAGCCCCTTGGTACACTGATGAGCTGCGCAAGATGAAGACAACTAGCCGTGCTATTGAGAGACGTGTAAAATCATCTGGTCTGTCTGTGCATAAGCAGGCATATAAAGAACATCAGAAAGCATACGCCTATTCTCTTAAAGAAGCACGCTCCAAATATTATTCTAACATCATCAACACCTGCCCTGGAAACTCTAAACAGCTCTTCTCCACAATCACTCGTCTGCTTAATCCCATTAAGCAAACTCTTGAGGACTCTGCTCAAAAATGCGACCTGTTTCTTTCATCTTTTAAAACCAAAGTTGACACTATCAGATCTCAGCTCCACAACCTCCCCGTTCTCAGTGTGCCACCCACCCGTCTGCATTCTGGGACCCTAAACAGCTTTGACGAAGTTGTTCAGAGTGAGGTGGAGGCCATCATCAAGAAAATGAAGCCTTCATCCTGCGCCCTGGATCCTTTCCCCTCGTCTCTCATAAAAACCAATCATTCTGCAATAGGCCCACTTATCACTCAAATAATAAATCAGTCTCTACAATCTGGTCATGTTCCACTGCCTCTAAAAACCGCCATCATTAGGCCTCTTCTGAAAAAATCTAATTTGGATCCCGACATTTTTTCTAATTACCGCCCAATTTCACACCTCCCTTTTCTGTCTAAAGTGCTGGAAAAAGCTGTTGCTGCTCAGCTGCAGGAACACCTACAACAACACTCCCTGTATGAGAAGTTCCAGTCTGGATTCAGAGCAGCTCACAGTACAGAGACTGCATTGCTGAGAGTTACCAATGATGTCCTCTTGGCTGCTGACACTGGCTCTCCCTCCATCCTTGTCCTCCTTGACCTCACTGCAGCCTTCGACACTGTGGACCATAGTATCCTCCTCCACCGTCTTCATGTGGAGGTCGGTCTCTGCGACACAGTCCTGGACTGGTTCAAATCTTTCCTCTCCAATAGGCTGGAATGTGTTAGTCTTGGCAACGCCACGTCCCAGACAGTTTGTGTCTCCTGTGGTGTCCCTCAGGGGTCAGTTCTGGGGCCCCTGCTGTTTTCCCTTTACATGCTGCCTTTAGGTCAAATTATTAATCAGTTCAACATTTCTTTTCACTGTTATGCCGACGATACACAGCTTTACATCAGGACTGGAGCATCCTCATCTTCCACCTTGTCATCTCCATCTTCACTCACTGCCCTCTCTGCCTGCCTGGAGGCAATTAGGGCATGGATGAATCAGAACTTTCTTCAATTAAACTGCTCCAAGACTGAGGCCATACTGATTGGCACCCCTCACCAGGTACAAACATCTCCTATAACAAGACTTTCCTTTTCTGGACAAGACATCCCCCTCTCCACCTCTGTTACTAATCTTGGAATAAAAATGGACTCCAATCTTACATTTGAAAATCACATTAAGCATCTGTTTAAAACTTGCTTCTTCCATCTTCGAAACATCTCCAGACTTCGCCCATCCCTAACTTTTTCCGATGCTGAGAAGCTCGTCCATGCTTTTGTCTCCTCCAGGCTCGACTACTGCAACTCCCTGTTTATTGGAATCCCTGGCAAAAACCTTCAGAAACTTCAATATATTCAAAACAGTGCAGCAAGGATCTTGTTGAGAGTTCGTAAATTTGAACATATTACGCCCATTCTCCATAACCTTCATTGGCTTCCTGTCGCCTACAGAATTCAGTACAAAACTGCTCTCATTACACATCAATGCTTACACGGAACTTCACCAGATTATCTGAAGGATATTCTCATTCCATACTCATCCACCCGTTCGCTGCGGTCACAGAACAGCAATCTCCTTCACATTCCGAGAACCAAATTAAGGACCATGGGAGACCGGGCTTTCAGTGTGGCTGCCCCCCGCCTGTGGAACTCTCTTCCTGACTGTCTAAGAGCCCCACAGTCTGTGGTTGACTTTAAGAGCGACTTGAAGACCTTTCTTTTCGACCAAGCATACTCTACCTCCTCATGATTCTACTTTTGATCTTAGCTGATATTGTTATTGATTTTAATTGTTTTATTATTTGTTTTATTGTCATTTAATTCTGTTGCTCCTTGTAGCACTTTGAGATTTTCATTAATGAAAAGTGCGTTATAAATTGAATTCATTATTATTATTATTATTACTTTTATCTACACTACTGCAGATACATATACAGCATTCTCTGACTAGCCTTATCTAAGGATGCCAAATGTGCCTTATGTGCCTTACTTCATATGCCACTTTGCCTCTATACCAACATCAACTACCTCATACATATACTGTGTACATCAACTTATATGCTGCTGTGCCACTCTTTGCAAATGTCAACGCTAGAAACTTCAGTTTATTTTATAGATTTACGTTTTTATACTTTTCATACTACTATGCAAAAACTCAGGACAGTATTACACTTTTATTATTTCATTTTATGCTTATGTTCATTGGGTGTTTGGTGTTTTAGGGGTGTTTGGTGTTTCAGTGTTGGTGTAAATTTTCATACTTTTATACTATTATGAAAAAACTCAGGACAGTGTTACACTTTTTTACTATTTTATGCTTATGTTTATTAAATGTTTTAGTGTTTAGTGTTTAGATGGTTACTGTTGCACCGAGGGACTGAGAGAAACGCAATTTCGGTCCTGTGTATGTCCTGTACATATTGCAGTTCTGACAATAAAGTTGACTTTGACTTTGACTTTGAAAGAACGAGATCTCGGATACAAGCGGCTGAAATGAGTTTTCTCCGCAGGGTGTCTGGACTCTCCCTTAGAGATAGGGTGAGAAGCTCAGTCATCCGGGAGGGACTCGGAGTAGAGCCGCTGCTTCTCCACATCGAGAGGAGCCAGTTGAGGTGGCTCGGGCATCTGGTTAGGATGCCTCCTGGACGCCTCCCTGGTGAGGTGTTCCGGGCATGTCCCACCGGGAGGAGACCCAGAGGAAGACCCAGGACACGCTGGAGGGACTATGTTTCTCGGCTGGCCTGGGAACGCCTTGGGATTCCCCCAGAGGAGCTGCTCCAAGTGGCTGGGGAGAGGGAAGTCTGGGCCTCCCTACTTAGGCTGCTACCCCCGCGACCCGACCCCGGATAAGCGGAAGAAAATGGATGGATGGATGGATGGATATATATATATATATATATATATATATATATATATATATATATATATATATATATATATATATATATATATATATATATATATAATATATATATAATATATATATAATATAT
>JBBPBX010037303.1:0-30995 GCA_038048925.1 Garcialebias charrua | reverse complement strand
AGAGGACACAAAATCCCACATGGACGACACGGCCAAGAGCGCCCGCCCAACCGTCGACAGAGCCAGGAAGCACCAAGAACAGGCCCCAACCGGGGCCCGCACACTGGCCAAGTATGTCCAAGACCATCATCCAGGACATCCACCTAATCCCCACCCCAGAAGAAATACTATACCCACCCTTCATATTAACAACTTTCAAAACACATAACACATTAGACACCCAGGCTGGGTTTGCCCGCTCCCTCCCATTGGCCACCAGTCACGCCCCCAGACACCCACCCCCCAGCATATGAACCCCAACCCACCAGCGAGCCGAGAGCCCCCGGCCAGAGCTGGGCACCAGAGCGCCAGCCAGCCCATAGCCCGGCGACCCGCCCGCCAGAGCCCAAGACCCCCGACCCCCACCAGGCCCAAGCCCGGGGACGACGCGCCCCCAGAGTCCCAAGCCCCCGGCACCCACCCCGAAACCACCCCAGCACAGCCGGGTCACCGACCGGCGACCCATGACCGCCGCCACCGACCACCCGAGGGCCCGCATGCCGCCCCCAGTAGATGTCCCCCAGAACCCCCCCGGTCCTCCCCAGGTCGAAGACGAGGTCCTCCCCGCCCAAGCAGCCCTAACCCCCCGGCGCCCCAAACCCCAACCTCCCCCCCCTCCAGTCCCAATGCCCCACAAGGCCACATCCCAGACCCCCCACCCTCACTACGTAACGGAGCCGATCAAAGAATGCCAAATAGGTTGATCCAATGTGTCGGCAGATGCTGTTTCAAGACTAATATGATCTAACAGAAGATTTTTATACTGATTAACGCTAAGATTATTTTTATTTTTCCAATTTACGAGTATGGTTTTCTTTGCGATGCATAAGGCAGTGAAAAGCATATAGGATGTATTTTTTTCTAGTATAACATCTTCAAAGATACCCAATAAGCAAACAGATGGAGAGAGTGGGATATTAATTTTCAAACATTTAGACAAGTCTTCACATACCTGTACCCAGAACCTCTGAACGGATGGACAGAACCAGAGCGCGTGAATATAATCATCAGGTGTATTACTTATGCACTGTGAGCACTTGTTAGATGGTATAAAGCCCATCTTAAACATTCGCTCCCCTGTATAATGTACTCTATAGAGAACCTTATGGGGTGTCTATGAGTGCACACCTATTTCTCCAGCTCCCCGAGCGCCTTCTATGGCTGCTCACTGCACCACCTGGTAGGTGGTTGGGTTAAATGCAGAGACGAATTTCGTCTGTGTATGGGAAACATACGCAGATGACAAGAAAAGACATTATTATTATTATTATTATTATTAATAATTGTAAATTGGAGATTCTAGTCAATTTAAAAGTATTTGAACATACTTGAGACCAAATTTTTTGTTCAAAGTTGATTGATAAATCTGACTCCCATTTTTCAACAGGTAGTGCTATCGAGTCATCGATTCTAGACAATTTTTTGTATATTTTAGATAATAATTTGGGTGGTTGAAAATTAATAAACTCTAACACACATGTTGGTGTTTCCAACAATGTTTTATTAAGCTTAAATTTCTTTTTTACAATTGACTTAATTTGTTGGTATTGTAGGAAATATTTATTATCAATGTCATATTGTATTATTAATTTATTAAATGGAATAAAGTCTATACCCTCAAATATGTGTTCCAGACATTCAATACCTTTCATTCTCCAACCTGGGAAATTTAACATATTATTTTCTTGTTGAATGTCAGGATTGTTCCAGAGAGGTGTATGTCTACATGGGAGTAGTGAAGACTTTGTCATTTTCAGATACTCCCACCATGCTGTCAGAGATGAGCTAATATTGATGCTCTTAAAGCAGACATGTCTTTTTAAATCTGTACTGATAAATGGTAGATCTGAAATCCTAATATTATTACATAAAGTTTGTTCTATATCTATCCAAGTTTCATCTAGTGCATTCGGTTTTAACCACTTTGATATATATTGTAACCTGTTTGCTAAATAGTAGTAATAAAAGTTTGGAAGTTCTAATCCTCCGGTATCTTTAGATTTTTGTAATGTTTTTAAACTAATACGCGGAGTTTTATTGTTCCAAAGGAATTTAGATATAGAAGAGTCCAGGGACTTAAACCATTCATTTGAAGGTTTATTTGGAATCATTGAGAATAAATAATTTATTCTCGGCAGCACCATCATTTTTACTGAGGCAACTCTTCCCATAAGTGATATGGGTAGAGATCTCCATCTAGTAAGATCGTCTTCAATTTTCTTTAATAGTGGGATATGATTTAATTTTATTAAATCCTCCAATTTAGGAGAGATATTAACACCTAAATATTTAATATTACCTGATTGTAGTCTTTCATTAAGAGAATTATTAAACACACAATTTATCGGAAGCACTGTAGATTTTGTCCAGTTTATAGAATAATCAGAAACTTTTGAAAATGAGTTTATTAACTTGATAACATTGGATATTGAGTTTCCTGAGTTCTCAAGAAAAAGCAAAACATCGTCAGCATAAAGACTCATTTTATGTTCTATGTTTCTACCCTTTATGCCTTTAATATCAACACTTTGCCTTATTGCTGCTGCTAACGGTTCAATAAAAATAGCAAATAATGCTGGTGAAAGTGGACAACCTTGCCTGGTGCCCCTCTGTAAACAGAAGCTTGAAGATAATTGATTATTTGTCCTGACACACGCTGTTGGTGAACTATATAATATTTTTAACCAGTTAATGAAGTAATCCCCAAATCCAAATTTATTAAAGGTTCAGTATGCAGTTTCTGTAGAACTGCAGCACTTAGAAATATTTTCAACAGGCAAAGCATTCTGATCCCTCCCCCTCAGAGCCATATGTGGCTCTGCCCCCTTGTGGTCTGTTGAATTTCAAATTCAAGCTCTGTTTTTATTGGCTGATTCAAATTCAAGCTCTGTTTTTATTGGCTGGTTACAAACTCTGTTTTTATTGGCTGGAAAATGGCGGGTCACCTTTTCTTTTTAGAAATGCTTATTTACCACCTGGAGAAGCAAGGGGACAATATTTTTTTTAATTTTTTTTCAGAGATTACCTGGCTAACATCAGTCTGTCAGGAGGTAGTGACAGAGTGAAGAAATATGTTCATAAAAAAAGCTACATACTGAAGCTTTAAGGTAGCAAATAAGAAATTCCAATTTACTCTATCGAATGCTTTTTCAGCATCTAAAGAAAAAATAGCTGTTTCAATATTTTTAAAATACGAATACTCTATTACATTATATAATCTTCGTGTATTTGTGTCTGAGTGTCTTCCTTTTATGAATCCGGTTTGGTCTGGATGTATAATAACAGGAGTTATCTTCTCTAGTCTTTTAGATAAGACTTTACAAATTATTTTAACATCAACATTAATAAGAGAGATTGGACGATAACTCGTAGGTAATACTGGGTCACGTATTGCTCAAAACTGCAGGATTTTAAAAAGCAGGTTCGCCACGAGCAACACGCGGCGCGCGGACGGCTTTATGTCTTTAAATGTAGCTCAATGAACAGATATAAAATATATTTCATAGCTGACTTTATAGTACGAGGGCTCCTGAGCTTAACCACGCTTTAATATTGTCACGTAGTGGTCAAATATGCTGCATTTAAAGTAGTTTCGCTTTGACTTCTTCCAAAACTGTGCTTGCACAACGAAAATAAATTATAAAAATTCGAATTTTATTTCAAATAACTCCAACAGGATACATTTAGTATATGAACATGTTGTGATCACACTAGATTTTTTTGAAAAATATCAGCTATGTGGTTTTTGATAGAATTGATAATATGTGATACAAAGTACAAGGGAGAAAATTAATGGAGGTAGCTTGACACATTTATGTCTATAACATTGAATTTTATTTCAAATAACTCCAACAGGATACATTTAGTATATGAACATGTTGTGATCACACTGTGTTGTTTAAAAAAAAAAACAGTTTCTGGACTAAATTAATCACATTTTTCTTTTACAGTCAACAGAAGAAAATCGCCAGAATTCAACAACCTGTGTCATCTTCTGGAGGAAGACGTGAGACACCAGATGGAAATTTGTTACTTCTGTTTGTCACTTCAAACTTTTCCTATTAAACGTTATATTTTCTTAAGTGGTGTCCTCGAACATTCAATTTCCTAAACTTATTTTATAATGTGAAGTGTGTATTGTGTTTAAATCCATACTGGAAGTTAAGAGAACTTTCCATTTGCATTTGACCTTTAAAGAATCATAAGATAAAGATTATTAGAATCTGCTCAACTGTTATTACGTTATAAATTATTTGGTTCTAGGATGAAGTCATACAAAAAAAGTCAAAAATTAAAAGTGGCCAAAGTCCTTTGGACAGTTTAAAGTTAAAGAATTCACAGACCATCCATCTACCATCTACCACCCAGCAGCAACTTTACCAGGGAAACTCTGGCAGTTTCAAAGATCACAGTGTGATGTTTTAAATCAACTTTATTTATAAAGCACATTTTAAAAACCACAGGGTCAACCAAAGTGCTGTACAATAACATAAAAGACAAGTTAATTAAAAACTATAAAAAGCATACAAAAATAAATACATATACCAGTCTTACTGCAGGTGTGTTAACATGCCATAAAAGATAAGATCACGTGTTAAAAGCCAAGGAATAAATGTGTGTTTTTAAATAAGATTTAAAAAGTTTTGAGGACTGTCAGCAGCAACTGCTCAGCTGATCTGAGATCGGGGAGGGCAGGAAGGTTGAAGCAGCTCAGATAAATATGGTTTTGCAACTTTATCAAGCACCTTGTGCATAACTAAATAATAAAATATGCTTTAATACATCTTTATTGTAAAAATACTAAATTGGAAAATACATGGGTTTAAAGAAGGCAACAAGGTAGGATTATGAATTGGGTTTAAAGATTACAGCTCATGAGGTACTCATTATAGCATGACATCTCTTTCACAACATTCTGTCAAAGCCTTTATTGTGTTCTTCTTCTAGTGGTGGCTAGTACTGTAGTAAATAGCTTGAGGGAACACTACTGCCACCATGTGGTAAGACGAGTAGGATTCTGGACCCCGCCCACAGAAGGGGTACAAAAAAGCTGTGGAAACAGAACATAGATGTGACCCGACCCGAACTGAGCCGACCTGAGCCGATCCAACCCGAGCCGAGCCGAGCGGTGGAAAAGAGGCATAAGCTTCCTCAGTCCTGGGCTACATCAGTACATGCTCTGAAAATGTATCCATAAAAAAATATGTTAAATCTTACCCGAACCGGAAACCCTGGTTAAATAAAGAAGTTCACGCCTTGCTAGCAGCCAGGGACACTGCATTCAAGTCAGGAGATAAAGAGGAGCTGAGAAAGAGCAGGAAAGAACTGAAGGATGGCATTAATGGCCCTTTTCCACCGGTCGGCTCGGGTCGGATGTTACGTCATATGTGCGTCGCAGAGACCCCCTTTCATCCTTTCCCACCGGATATTCCGAGCGGAGCCGCGCGAGATTTCCTGAGATTTTCGGGCCGGTTTCAGAGGTGTACTGAAGCGAGCTCACCCGCTCCGGAAGTAGGAAGGAGGAGACGAGCTGTTTTCACGGAAGAGAGGGAAGCGATCACGGCAGGACTTTTACATGAATAACACGGTAAAAACAATTATTATTTTATAAATTTATAGCAAAGATGGGTCTTCAGCTGAACGTGTCCTTAATAAAATCACGTACTGCTCAAAACTGCACGATTTTAAAAAGTAGTTTCGCCACGAGCAACACGCGGCGCGCGGGCGGCTTTATGTCTTTAAATGTAGCTCAATGAACAGATATAAAATATATTTCATAGCTGACTTTAATAGTACGAGGGCTCCTGAGCTTAACCACGCTTTAATATTGTCACGTATGGTCAAATGTGCTGCATTTAAAGTAGTTTCGCTTTGACTTTTTCCAAAACCTGTGTTTGCACAACGAAAATAAATTATAAAAATTCGAATTTTATTTCAAATAACTCCAACAGGATACATTTCGTATATGAACATGTTGTGATCACACTAGATTTTTTTGAAAAATATCAGCTATGTGGTTTTTGATAGAATTGATAATATGTGACACAAAGTAGAAGGTAGAAAATTAATGGAGGTAGCTTGACACATTTATGTCTATAACACATTGAATTTTATTTCAAATGACTCCAACAGGATACAGACAGTATATGAACATGTTGTGATCACACTAGATTTTTTTGAAAAATATCAGCTATGTGGTTTTTGATAGAATTGATAATATGTGACACAAAGTAGAAGGTAGAAAATTAATGGAGGTAGCTTGACACATTTATGTCTATAACACATTGAATTTTATTTCAAATGACTCCAACAGGATACAGACAGTATATGAACATGTTGTGATCACACTAGATTTTTTTGAAAAATATCAGCTATGTGGTTTTTGATAGAATTGATAATATGTGACACAAAGTAGAAGGTAGAAAATTAATGGAGGTAGCTTGACACATTTATGTCTATAACACATTGAATTTTATTTCAAATGACTCCAACAGGATACAGACAGTATATGAACATGTTGTGATCACACTAGATTTTTTTGAAAAATATCAGCTATGTGGTTTTTGATAGAATTGATAATATGTGACACAAAGTAGAAGGTAGAAAATTAATGGAGGTAGCTTGACACATTTATGTCTATAACACATTGAATTTTATTTCAAATGACTCCAACAGGATACAGACAGTATATGAACATGTTGTGATCACACTAGATTTTTTTGAAAAATATCAGCTATGTGGTTTTTGATAGAATTGATAATATGTGACACAAAGTAGAAGGTAGAAAATTAATGGAGGTAGCTTGACACATTTATGTCTATAACACATTGAATTTTATTTCAAATAACTCCAACAGGATACATTTAGTATATGAACATGTTGTGATCACACTGTGTTGTTTAAAAAAAAAACAGTTTCTGGACTAAATTAATCACATTTTTCTTTTACAGTCAACAGAAGAAAATCGCCAGAATTCAACAACCTGTGTCATCTTCTGGAGGAAGACGTGAGACACCAGATGGAAATTTGTTACTTCTGTTTGTCACTTCAAACTTTTCCTATTAAACGTTATATTTTCTTAAGTGGTGTCCTCGAACATTCAATTTCCTAAACTTATTTTATAATGTGAAGTGTGTATTGTGTTTAAATCCATACTGGAAGTTAAGAGAACTTTCCATTTGCATTTGACCTTTAAAGAATCATAAGATAAAGATTATTAGAATCTGCTCAACTGTTATTACGTTATAAATTATTTGGTTCTAGGATGAAGTCATACAAAAAAAGTCAAAAATTAAAAGTGGCCAAAGTCCTTTGGACAGTTTAAAGTTAAAGAATTCACAGACCATCCATCTACCATCTACCCATCTACCACCCAGCAGCAACTTTACCAGGGAGACACTGGCAGTTTCAAAGATCACAGTGTGATGTTTTAAATCAACTTTATTTATAAAGCACATTTTAAAAACCACAGGGTCAACCAAAGTGCTGTACAATAACATAAAAGACAAGTTAATTAAAAACTATAAAAAGCATACAAAAATAAATACATATACCAGTCTTACTGCAGGTGTGTTAACATGCCATAAAAGATAAGATCACGTGTTAAAAGCCAAGGAATAAATGTGTGTTTTTAAATAAGATTTAAAAAGTTTTGAGGACTGTCAGCAGCAACTGCTCAGCTGATCTGAGATCGGGGAGGGCAGGAAGGTTGAAGCAGCTCAGATAAATATGGTTTTGCAACTTTATCAAGCACCTTGTGCATAACTAAATAATAAAATATGCTTTAATACATCTTTATTGTAAAAATACTAAATTGGAAAATACATGGGTTTAAAGAAGGCAACAAGGTAGGATTATGAATTGGGTTTAAAGATTACAGCTCATGAGGTACTCATTATAGCATGACATCTCTTTCACAACATTCTGTCAAAGCCTTTATTGTGTTCTTCTTCTAGTGGTGGCTAGTACTGTAGTAAATAGCTTGAGGGAACACTACTGCCACCATGTGGTAAGACGAGTAGGATTCTGGACCCCGCCCACAGAAGGGGTACAAAAAAGCTGTGGAAACAGAACATAGATGTGACCCGACCCGAACTGAGCCGACCTGAGCCGATCCAACCCGAGCCGAGCCGAGCGGTGGAAAAGAGGCATATGAAGGCCAAGGCCAAATATGCACAGAGGATCGAGGGACAGTTCACCTCACAAGACCCACGGAGCATGTGGAAGGGTATTAAATGCATAACAGATTACAAAGGCAAGAACAAACAATGCCCCAGGGACCCATCTCTGCCTGATGCCCTCAATAAGTTTTATGCACGTTTTGATGATCCAAACAGACCAGCTAGCACCAGACTCACCTCATCACCAGATGAAGAGCATCTCAGGGTGTCCGCAGCAGAAGTGAGAGGCAGTCTCAGAAAGATTAATCCTCATAAAGCAACCGGACCAGACAACATCCCAGGGAAAGTTCTGAAGGAATGTGCGGACCAGCTCTGTGAGGTGCTGGCTGACATCTTCACCACCTCACTTGCACTGGAGTCAGTTCCCACCTGCCTGAAGACCGCGACCATCATCCCAGTCCCAAAGAGCTCCACAGTGACTGGTCTGAATGACTATAGACCAGTGGCCCTCACCCCGATAGTCGCTAAATGTTTTGAGAAACTGGTCATGACCCACATCAAGGCAACCGTCAACATCAACGAGGACCCTCATCAATACGCATACCGTGAGAACCGATCAACAGAGGACGCCATTTCTTCCGTGGTCCACACTGCTCTCACCCACCTGGATCAGAAGGACTCATACGTGCGTCTGCTCTTTGTGGACTTCACATCTGCCTTCAACACCATGATCCCCCAAACTCTGATAGACAAACTATCTACACTTGGACTAAGCCCCTCTATTTGTAACTGGGTACTAGACTTCTTAACAGACAGACCACAGTCCGTGAAGATCCACAACTTCTCCTCCTCCACCATAACCCTCAGCACTGGCTCTCCTCAAGGATGTGTGCTGAGCCCCCTTCTGTTCACTCTGCTCACATATGATTGTACAGCCACACTTCCAGGCTGTCATATTGTTAAGTTTGCAGATGATACAGCGGTGGTGGGATGCATCACAAACAATGATGAGTCCAGCTACAGACAGGAGGTGGAACACCTGGAGAGCTGGTGCAAAGAGAATAATCTTCACATGAATGTGAAGAAGACAAAGGAGATGATTGTGGACTTCAGAAGGAACAAACACACCCACGCCCCACTGAAAATAGGTGGGTCTGCAGTGGAAGTGGTCTCCAGCTACAAATACTTGGGTGTACACATGAATGATAACCTCAGCTGGAGCAACAACACCACCAGCCTGATCAAGAAAGGTCATCAGAGACTCTACTTCCTCAGACGGCTGAGACGTGCTGGTCTGAGCAGCCCAGTTCTCACCTCCTTCTACAGGTGTGCAGTGGAGAGCGTCCTGTGCTCCAGCATCAACGTGTGGCATGGAGGCTGCACAGTTGAAGAGAGGAAAGCTCTACAGAGAGTGGTGAAGGCTGCACAGAAGTCTGTTGGAGTCAGTCTCCCCACCATCACAGACATTTACACCTCCAGATGCAGGAAAAGAGCCACCTGCATCATGAAAGACCTCACTCACCCAGCACACTCACTCTTTGCCCCACTCCCCTCAGGACGGAGGTTGAGGAGCATCAAATGTAGAACCACTAGACTGAGGAACAGCTTCTACCCTGAGGCTGTTAGACTCATGAATAAATAAAAATAAAATAAAAAATAAACACTGCAAAATATCACATTGTGCTGATGCTGATCTGTTTTCTTGTTGCTGTGTTCATCTGTGTTCATCTGTGACCATCTGCTCATACAAACTCATGTTCGTGCTGCTGTTTATTCCCACTATATTAGGCTTAGTGTATTACTAGTTGATGTTTTTCTTAGTTAATTCTAGATGTTATTACTGTTTTTCTCTTGCATTTGTTGTTGGATGTAACTGGGACCCCGTGTACATAATCTCGTTTTCATCACATGTACCACATGCGGTGCAAATGACAATAAAGACTCTCTGACTCTGACTCTCTCTGACTCTCTATTTTTCATATTTTGTTCTACCCATTGTAACGCCATTAGAATTACCCGGTGGTGGACACCGGCAGTGAGGGATGCTGTCAGGCTGAAGAAGGAGTCCTATTGGGCCTTTTTGGCTTGTGGGACCCCGGAAGCAGCTGATAGGTACCGGCAGTCCAAGCGGCATGCGGCTCGGGTGGTTGCTGAGGCAAAAACTCGGGCGTGGGAGGAGTTCGGAGAGGCCATGGAGAATGACTTCCGTACGGCTTCGAGGCGATTCTGGTCCACCATCCGGCGTCTCAGGGGGGGAAAGAGGTACGCGACCAACACCATTTATGGTGGGGGTGGCGTGCTGCTGACCTCAACTCGGGATGTTGTGAGTCGGTGGGCGGAATACTTCGAAGACCTCCTCAATCCTACTGGCACGTCTTCCACTGAGGAAGCGGAGCCTGGGGACTTTGGGTCGGGTTCTCCGATCTCTGGTGCTGAGGTCGCCGAGGTGGTTAAAAAGCTCCGCGGTGGCAAGGCTCCGGGGGTGGATGAGATTCGCCCGGAGTTCCTTAGGGCTCTGGATGTTGTGGGGTTGTGTTGGCTTACGCGACTCTGCAATATCGCGTGGACATCGGGGGCAGTTCCCTTGGATTGGCAGACTGGGGTGGTGGTTCCCCTATTCAAAAAGGGGGACCGTAGGGTGTGTTCCAACTATAGGGGATCACACTCTTAAGCCTCCCTGGTAAGGTCTATTCAGGGGTTCTGGAGAGGAGGGTCCGTCGGATAGTCGAACCTCGGATTCAGGAGGAGCAGTGTGGTTTTCGTCCTGGTCGTGGAACACTGGACCAGCTCTACACCCTCAACAGGGTCCTGGAGGGTGCGTGGGAGTTTGCCCAACCAGTTTACATGTGCTTTGTGGACTTGGAGAAGGCATTCGACCGCGTCCCTCGGGGGGTTCTGTGGGGGGTACTCCGGGAGTATGGGGTACCAGGCCCTTTGATAAGGGCTGTTAGGTCCCTGTACGACCGGTGTCAGAGCTTGGTCCGCATTGCCGGCAGTAAGTCAGGCTCGTTTCCGGTGAGAGTTGGACTCCGCCAAGGTTGCCCTTTGTCACCGATTCTGTTCATAACTTTTATGGACAGAATTTCTAGGCGCAGCCAAGGTGTTGAGAGGATCCGTTTTGGTGACCTTAGAATCGCTTCTCTGTTTTTTGCAGATGATGTGGTCCTACTGGCTTCATCAGTTCGTGATTTACAACTTTCACTGGAGCGGTTTGCAGCCGAGTGTGATGCGGCCGGGATGAGGATCAGTTCCTCCAAATCCGAGGCCATGGTCTTGAGCCGGAAAAGGGTAGCATGCCCTCTCCGGGTCGGGGAGGAGGTCCTGCCCCAAGTGGAGGAGTTTAAGTATCTCGGGATCTTGTTCACGAATGAGGGAAAACTGGAGCGTGAGATCGATAGGCGGATAGGTGCAGCGTCCGCAGTGAAGCGGGCGCTGTACCGGTCTGTCGTGGTGAAGAGAGAGCTGAGTCAAAAGGCAAAGCTCTCAATTTACCGATCGATCTACGTTCCCACCCTCATCTATGGTCATGAGCTTTGGGTTATGACCGAAAGAACAAGATCTCGGATACAAGCGGCTGAAATGAGTTTTCTCCGCAGGGTGTCTGGACTCTCCCTTAGAGATAGGGTGAGAAGCTCAGTCATCCGGGAGGGACTCGGAGTAGAGCCGCTGCTTCTCCACATCGAGAGGAGCCAGTTGAGGTGGCTCGGGCATCTGGTTAGGATGCCTCCTGGACGCCTCCCTGGTGAGGTGTTCCGGGCATGTCCCACCGGGAGGAGACCCAGAGGAAGACCCAGGACGCGCTGGAGGGACTATGTTTCTCGGCTGGCCTGGGAACGCCTTGGGATTCCCCCGGAGGAGCTGCTCCAAGTGGCTGGGGAGAGGGAAGTCTGGGCCTCCCTACTTAGGCTGCTACCCCCGCGACCCGACCCCGGATAAGCGGAAGAAGATGGATGGATGGATGTTCTACCCATTGTAACGCCATTAGAATTGCTAACATTTCCACTGTATACACAGCTAAGTGATCAGACGTTCTTTGCTTCATAATTATATTTAGCTCAGGAATAACATAAGTAAATCCTGTTTTACCTGATTCTGAATCCTTTGAACCATCTGTATATATAGTAAGAAAAGATGTATATGCATTGTTAAGTTTATCTTGTACAAAATCTACACAATTCATATCTTTATTAAACTGTATTTTTTCATAGACCTCTAAATCTACAGTCACATTTGGAAATAACCAAAAAGGTGTAACTGAATATGGCACGGCAGCGCAATATCTTTTTTCTTTTATTCCCATTTCTGTAGCACATTTATTTGCTGCCCAAGCAAAACAGTCTATTTTAGCCTTTCCACTCTCCCAACATGGCATCAAAATTCTTACTGCTGGATGGTACTCCTTCTTATGTCCCTGTAAGCTTACCCAATAATTCATCATGTTTTGCTTGTATCTTAATTGTAACGGGAGCTCCCCCATTTCCACCTGCACTGCACCTGATGGAGAGGTCTTCATGGCTCCACAGCATAATCTTAAAGCTTGATTCTGAATTACGTCCAATTTATTAAGTGTAGTTTTCGCAGCCTGCCTATACACTATGCATCCATAGTCCATTACCGACCTTATCAGAGCAACATAAATCTTTTTTAAATTGACTTTATCTGCCCCCCAATCTAGTCCTGTTAAACACCTCATCAAATTCACAACTTTTTTACATTTTCCCTCAATATATTTGACATGATCATCCCAAAGGAGTTTTGAATCAAGCATGATTCCCAGAAACCGAAATTTACTTACTTTTTCTAATTTTTCCCCATACAGTGTTAAATCTATTTCCTCAATCATCCTTCTACTAAAAACAACTGTCTTTGTCTTATTTACTGAGAATTTAACTCCCCAGTCATAAGCCCAATTTTCAACAGATTTAATGGCATTTTGCATTTTTTCATATACAAATCTAACGTTTCGTCCTCTTCTCCACAAGGCTCCATCATCCGCAAATAACGATTGCATGATATTCTTATCGTCCAGAGAAAACATCATTTACCATGATTGAAAACAGTAAAGGACTTATGATACTGCCCTGTGGAGTTCCATTATCATGGATTATTATGGGCAGCACGGTGGCACAACTGGTAGAGCTGCTGCCTCTCAGCGAGAAGGTTGCCGGTTCAAATCCCGGTCCGGGGCCTTTCTGGGTGGAGTTTGCATGTTCTCCCCGTGCATGCGTGGGTTTCCTCCGGGTACTCCGGTTTCCTCCCACAGACCAAAAAACATGCTTGTTAGGCTGATTGGTGACTCTAAATTGACCCTAGGTGTGAGTGTGAGAGTGGATGGTTGTTTGGTGTGAGTGAGACAGGTCCCTCTTGTAAATGAGTCCCCGTGACTCAACGAGGCTAGCCTGTATAAATAAAGGTTGAATGAATGAATGAATGAATGAATTATCAACTTTATATTTATTTGATCTCGCTATACCTATCTGTACCTGTATGACTCTATCAATCAAAAAAAAAATTGATCCAACTATATGCCCTTCCTGTTATTCCCATTTTATATAATTTGATAAGCAACCCATCCTTCCATACCATGTCATATGCCTTCTCAACATCAAAAAATACTGCTACCTCCCTGTTTACCTGAGCTTTCCTAATACAGTATCTGATTCCAAACACACAATAGGATCCATCGTACCCCTTCCTTTTCTAAATCCGCTTTGATGAAAGTAATCCTCGACTTTCTATATAATATGTAAGCCTTTCAGTTATCATTCTTTCCATAAGCTTTCCCATACATGAAGTAAACGCAATGGGCCTATAGCTTGAAGGGTTTGTTGGATCCTTTCCTGGTTTGAGAATTGGTATTATAATTGCCTCCTTCCAATAGGTAACTTTCCTTCTTCCCAGATTTTATTAAACAGGCCTAAAAGTTTTCCATTTGCTTGATGTCCTAAAAGTTTTAACATAATATAACATATTTGATCTTTTCTGGATGCTGTTAAACCTGATTTAAGTATTGCCCTCTTCCGCTCATTCTCAATCAGTTCATCTGGACAGTTTCTTTTTAGCAGAAACGTTTCACCCTCACTCCAGAGGGCTTCCTCAGTCAGAGTAGTCCAAAGTCATGTCTGCCTGCCTGGGAGGAGTCGACGAGGGACACGCCCCCAGAAACCATCTTGGCTACAGCAAACTGGTTGGTCCACATAAGTTGCTTACTTGGTGGGTTAACTTCAGTGTGCTTTGGACTACTCTGACTGAGGAAGCCCTCTGGAGTGAGGGTGAAACGTTTCTGCTAAAAAGAAACTGTCCAGATGAACTGATTGAGAATGAGCGGATTTGATACCTGGACTATTGAGAATTAACTTTCTCTTCTTTTTATTGCCCTCTTCATTTCCTGCATGGAAAAAGGTGCATCCATGATATGACCTAGTGGTGTTTCACTATCCAAAATTATCGCATTTGCCCTTCTGGTTTGGTCCCTCCTGCATTTTCCCTGCTCTGATAAATTATCTGAACTATGGATCATTGCAAATGTTTTTGCCATTATTTCTACTTCCTCTTCAGTTTTTATCGCTGTTCCTTTGTCATGTTTTAAAATTGGGTATGTCCTTTCATGTCTATTCCCTTTCATGGTCTTTATCATTCCCCATACCTTAGCTATAGGAGTCGTTCTGCCTATTGTGTCACAATAATCCCTCCATTTTGCTTTTTTTGCCTTCTTGTTAACTTTCCTTACCTCCGCTTGAGCTTTTTTATAGTCAATTAAACGTTCAAAATTATGTGTTCTCTTCAGCATTCTAAAAGCTCGATTTCTTTTCCTTATTGCTGCACTACACTCTTGTGTCCACCATGGTACCGCCTTCCTTTTCTGCTTACCTTTGTTTACAGGAATTGTTATTTTTGCAGCCTTCAGTATAACTTCCCTAATCTTTTCCTCTGCTTCTTCTATATCTAAATCTAAATTAACTTCCTCAATGTGTTTCTCACAGACATATTTAAACCTATCCCACTTTGCCTTACCAAATATCCACCTTTCCTGCCTTTCCACCATCACAGGCTCTGTATTGACATGTAGTTTACAAAAGATAGGAAAATGGTCACTTCCTATCGTTGTCTCCTGCTGTATCTCCCATTGACATAAGCCAGCTAAATCCCTGGAAACCAGTGTTAAATCTATAGCTGAGCAGTTTCCTGTGTGAACATCTATTCTTGTTCCCCTCCCATCATTCATACACACCAAGTGATTGTCTTCCAAAAATTGTTCTATTTTGTCTCCATTTGTATCAGTCCGCTGTCCACCCCATAAAGTGCTATGAGCATTAAAATCCCCACACCACAACACTTTATTGCTTTTATGTCCCTGAATTTTCTTTAATTTATACAGATCTAATATTTTACATGGATTATAATAATTTATTATAATAAACGGTTCAGTATTTATCCATATCTCTACTACAATACATTCTTCTTCAGTACCTTTTTTAACCACTCTAAAAGGCAGGTTTTCACTAATAAAAGTGGCACAACCACCACCATTACCTTCTACCCAATCATATCGAACAGTAGTAATTTGAAATTCTGTAATCTAAGTGGGGTTTTAACCAGGTTTCCTGTATACAGTACATATAATTTCAGGAACCTTTTCAAGTTTATCAATAAAGTAAAATAGGGGCGGCCGTGGCACAGTGGTAATGGCAGTCGACCCCCGATCGGAAGGTTGGAGGTTCGAATCCCGCATCCGCCCACCATGTGTCGTTGTGTCCCTGGGCAATACACTTAACCCTGTGTTGCTCCCGGTAGGTCTGGATGGTGCCTTGCAAGGCAGGCTACCACTACCGGTGTATGAATGTGTGAATGAATGGGTGGATGGCTGGTATTGTAAAGCACTTTGGGGCTCCTCACAGGGGGCTGGAAAGCACTATACTGTACAGTATAAATAAGCTCCATTTACCATTTAAAGTGTTTTAATTCCTGTCCGTTAGATATCAAACTTCTTGCATTCCAATGAAGGATCAAGACCATAATGTAAGTGTTATCCTATCCATGCTGCTTCCTGATTGGCCTGAGCACTGAGATCGTCCCTCACTTCTTCCCATGATAGTTCGTGTATATTAAGATGATTTGCTGCTGCTTTCACTATTATTTGAATTCTCTCTGTTTTTGACTTTATGTCCATTGTTGCATTAATTACCCCTGCAATGAATGTCACTAAGCTTTTTAAATCCACACACACATTACTTTCTCTTGTTTGGTTTGTCCCTGCAGCCAACATGTTTTCCGCCTCAACATCTTTTCTTTGCGTTACCTCTTTGACAGCCTCTGCATAGGACACTTTGTTGCGTACTCTGACCTGCTGGACCTGTACCTCCCTCTTCATCACTTCACATCCCCCATATGCCACACTGTGGCTGCCACCACAATTGCAGCATTTTGGTTGCCTGCTCTTATTGCATTTTTCATATTCGTGATCTTCGCCACATCGTGCACACCTTCTCTTTCCTTTGCATGTCTGAGCTGTGTGGCCAAATCTTTGGCAATTATAACACCTAAGTGGACGTGGGATGTATTCTCTCACACTGTAGGCCATAAAACCTGCATAGACTTTTTCAGGGAGTTTTTCTTCATCAAATTCTAACAAAATGCTTTCACTATTTCTCTTCTCTCCACCTTGAAAACTCTGGAGTCTTCTCACATCTTTAATTCTCCCCCCTCTAACATTTAATTTTATTTCCTCAACTGAGACTTCAACCGGTATCCCCCAAATCACTCTTTTTTTCTTCCACCTATTCCCTTCTTGTACAAGGCTCACGCTTATCTCTTTGCATCTTCCTACCTCTTTCATTCTGCATGCTCTGTCTTTTTGTTCTTCGGTATTGCAAATAATCATCAAGTTACCATCTCTCAGAATTTTTGCTGTTGTAATGTCTCCCACTTGAGTCTTCAAAATAGTGGATAGCTTAACTGGGTTGATTAATTGGAGACCCTTTTCCCCCTGGACTCTAACAATTACTTTGAACTCCTTTACCTCCTTCTCCATTTCTTCTTCAGACTCATCCCTGCTTGCCATTACCTTTCCCTTCTTTCCTGCACCTGCCACCGTCGAAGAATTTCCTCTTCCTGAACTCATCCTCTCACTACCTGAACAATCATCACTCGCCTCTTTCTCAGTACCTACACAACTTTTCCTCTCTGGCCCATTCACAGCACAGCCGTGCCTACCCGCCGTAGTCTTCTGTGTCTAGAGTCGTCATGTAGCGTCTTGAGATGTAAGTGAAGTGATCCACCGACACAGCTGGTTCAACTTTCATCTCCTCTCGGCAAAAAACACAGTCACTGCCTCCACTAGCTACTGCTCGTGTACACGTCAGTATTTTCCGTGAGGCCAGAAGTCTTCCAATGTCAGACTGTCGCTCAAAAAAGCAGTATCAGCTCGTCCTGGGATCCGCAAACTCTGCTGATCCAGCTATAAGCTCTCCCGCTGAACGTCAGCTCCCAAAATCAGAAGTAGTAAGTAACCCGACGCCTCCGTGAGGTCCGGGTCTCGTGGTGTCGCCCATGGCCTTGGCCACGATGTCCATGCGGCGCTTTCTCACAGCTTCCACCATCTGGCTGCAGTGTGGACAGGAGTCGGGGGATTCCAGCACTGTCTTAGCATGCAACATCCCCAGGCAGACGGGACAGGGGTCGTGGGTGTCCGTCGCCGAGAGGGAGTAGTAGCCGCAGCCACTGGGGCAGGCTCGGAAGCTGGGGCTCACTGGCCTGCTGGTCTTCTTAGAATTTTTGGGTTTTCGCTTTCCCTTCTCAGGAGCCATGGCTGAGAAGAGTCGAGCTCGTTAGCAGAACTAACGTTGTCCGAAGACGTCTCCTTCATCACGTCGCTTTTGCTGGCTAGCCTGCTACGTTAGCAGGGTAGCGGTGTGACGCAGTTAGCGCCGTCGAGCGAAGCAGCTGCGAAGAGAGAAGAAAAAGCTTTGAGGTTAAATGAAAGACGCTGGACTAGCTTTCGCTAGCCCAGCAACACGCAGGAAATTTCTCTGTACGCTCAGCGTAGGGAGCGAGCTCACCTCTAGTCGAGCGATGTAGCTACAGAGAAGTCCCACCAAGTTCAGGTATAAGCGAGGTGAAGGGCAAAAAGAGAAAGATAGATGGGCGCACGCGTCTTTATACCAAGAGGGCGGGGCCTCTGTGGTGACGCCCACCTGCCGTAAAGGCGTGATTGTATTACTTCAGGTAATCGCGTGGGGGTGCAATTCCCATAGTCAATGTGTTGCACCAAGTGAACATGACTGATAAGGGAACGTATAACACTCGAGCTAAATGACACAATATTTAAACACTGTTTACATTATAGCATTACATCTTCTGACTTAAAAGATTTCTGAAGTCACAGCTTCCTCGACTGCTCTTGGAGATTTAAAAACGTAATCAGTCGGAGAAAGGTAACTATGGATGGTTGAACAGAAGAGCTGCTTCATCAGAGAGTTTCCACATGGATCACTTCCTGTCCTCCGTCCTCAGTGCCTCATTGGAACAACTTGTTTGTATTTGGTGTTTGGATCTGATCTCGGCTCTAGCCTCCTCACTGCTTCCCTCATGTTTGAGCTGTATGGTGTCTCCCCACTTCTCACAAACATCCAGGCTGGACCAGAGGTTCCCTCATGATCATCACCACTTGCTGTGTCCTGTACAGTGGAAGAACATGTCTCTTAAGGGCTGCTACAAACGGGTTCATAAAACCATATAGCAGACATCTGTTGAATATAAAAAGTTTATATTGTCTGATATTTAACAGGTTTGACTTCAGCTCAAGTTTTGTACACAAGCTTGAGTTAAAATAACTTTTGCTTCAAAACTGAGTAATTCCTAAGTAGATTTTCAAAAGTGATGTTCTTTGGAATAATGATCAGACACAAGACTGTTCAAGTTGCACTTGTGCGTTTCCCTCTTGAGTCTGAAGAACTTTCTGGTTTTAGATCTTACTGAATGTGGCATCAGAGCATTTTTCTGCAGGGCCGATTTCTTTTTAATTAGTTTTAACAAGTAGCAAAGATTCAGATTTAGCTAAATCTGCTCAAACCCAACAATAATTGAACAATAATCTGTAAGAATACTGTACAGCCTTTGTTAAACACATAACGTTTAGAAAACACTTTTGTAAGATCTAAATGTTTAGAGGCATATCAGTCAGGAATGGTAATATAATAATATAAACATTAGATAAAGGCTAGCATTAGCATGCTAGCTCCAGAAACAAATTCACCAGTTGCCACTTTTAGAATAGTCAGTCAGCTGAAGGCTTTTTCACAAACAACCATCTAAAATTTGAGCGGCATATCAGTCAGAAATGCAAATAGACATTAGATAAACGGCTTTCAATGATTTAAAACTTACCTGCAGCCAGCCTGCTTATCACTGCACGGCTAATTTTCCAGACAAAAAAAAGACTGGAAGCACACCATCGGTAGGTAGAGCTCATGTTGGACGTGTCCAGGGCGCTGAAAACAGCGCCCTGCATCTTCCCATTGTTTTGTAACGTCGTGGAATAACTGCGCATGCGCCATTTATAACGAGAGTCTATGGATAAGATTCATGTGCCCACAGGACAGGAAATACGTCACCAATCAGAAAACTTTTTTTTTTTTAAACAAACAATATAACTCATCTGCTGGTGAAGATTCTCAGTCATCCAGGACATGATAAAATCAAAAAAGGCGTTCAATGCAAGATCAAGAAAGAACGGCCCTCGCTTAATAGAGGAGAAAGACTGAGATTTCAACTTTTCAAGACTTATCAGAGTCAGAGTCAGAGTCAGAGAGTCTTTATTGTCATTTGCACCGCATGTGGTACATGAGATGAAAACGAGATTATGTACACGAGGTCCCAGTTACATCCAACAACAAATGAAAGAGAAAAACAGTAATAACATCTAACTAACTAAGAAAAGCATCAACTAGTAATACACAGCTAACTAAGAAAAGCATCAACTAGTACACAGCAGCACGAACATGAGTTTGTATGAGCAGATGGTTATAACGCCATTTTGGGGCTAATTCCCAGACGTTTTACACCGGATGGTGAATAAGAGTTTTTAGAATTAATGTTTTTCTGACTAAATGTTTATCAATTTTTCATGCTAAGAGTTAATGCTTTAATATAATTTTATTAATTATAGTGTCATAATGACCAAATGACTTGTGTCAGGTTGACTGTGAGATACACGCTGTTTTGCAAACTTTGTTTTGATAAATGCCAGGTTGTGTGGGAGAGACTCGGGCCCGTCTTTCTTCCCACAAAAACCTGCAGCTTCTCTTCTATGCGATCCCACAGTCAACCAGCCATGTTGATGTAAGATAGGGATGAGTTGTAGTTTCAGTTAAGGGCAAACTGACCCGTGCCTAGCACCGCTTTGCTTTTGAAAAACAGAGTGAGTGAAGACATCGCACACACACGCACGCACGCACACACACACCCCACAAGGTATAAAGATGAGTAGCACACTTAGAGTTTTTGAAGTCAGCCGTTGAGTCCTGATCAGATGTCCGGCAGCGTTGATGTTTATCCCTCACCAAACTGTGAGACTTCCCAGTTGTGTCAAAGGTGAGAAGATACTGTAATTTGTTACACATCACTGCCTTTTGTGTTTTGCTGTTCTACTGTGGCGGATCTATATGACACATTATTTCTAGCAGGAAAACAGTTTATGTGTGTGTGTTATTGTTTTTGTACTGTTTCCCTTTTTCCTTCATTTGTCACAGTTCTCTTTAATAAATGACACATCATTTTAAACGAGTCTGTGTGTGTTTTTCCTAAACAATCGTGCCGATCCTTCTGCGAGTTTGATAAAACATTAAACATTTGGGTTGATTTGAAATATCATAAAACAGATGGGAACAGAGGTGTCTTGTCTGGGAATTAGACTAGCAAAGTTTTTTGAGAAGCCTCTGCTGTTAGGTTGTGAGGTGTGATTTGTCAATTTACATACAGTTGTGTGTCTTCTGTCAGAGACCTCAAAAAACCCCTACTGTTAAGGTGTGATTTGTCAATTTATATGTATGTGTTACCTCAGCTTGCAATTTACATAGGTTGGTACGTGTCTCCTAAGATTGTTACACAGTCTACTGGCACACAGTCTGCTCATAGAATTGATAAAGCCCTCTGGATAGAGGTCGAAACGTTTTCTGTAACAAATAAAGTCCAGTTGATCTTGCATTGAACGCCTTTTTTGATTTTAATATAACTCATCATTACTCATAAAATAATTATCCTACACAGCTAAAAACATATACAGTATGCATATATTTCAAAATATTTTTATTTTATTATTTCATTTTAATAATTTTTTTAAAGTCTTCAATGTAAAATGGTGAAGAGCTCCAGAGGTTCCAGTGGGGTGGTGCCCTAGCGCCCCCTATTGGCCGGCCGCCCCTGGCAGTTGCTGTGCGAGAGGTGGGTGACAAACCCTGGACAGGTCTCCAGTCCATCACAGGGACACAGAGACAAAAAACCATTCACTCTCTCACTCACACCTAGGTACAATTAATTACTAATTGTTTATTTTGTTTATGTTTGTTTATTAAATTTGTTCATTTTTTTTTACAAAAGAAACACAATACAAGACAATCCCATTAATGATACGTACACAATGTAAAAAAATGAAAGGTAGCGGAAAGAAGAGTAAATCTTATTATATCTGCCCCTTTTTCAAACAATCAGATTAAACAATAATAATCTTTCACCATCAGTACAAAATGATTAACTCTTTCTAATTTTCTAATACTAATACTAATACATAACTAATAATTGATACAATAGACATTACGCTAATTCATATGTATTTTTTTCAACAAATTCCTTTTGATCATTTTCTTAAATGTAAACAGTGACTTGGCATTTTTAACTACATTCTCCAAGCCATTCCATAATCTAATTCCCTGGATTGAGGTAGAACGTCCCTTCAAACTAGTTCTGAAGGTTTGTAATCAGCCTAATATGCATTTTTTTTGGTCTGTGGCAGGAAACTGGAGAAAACCCACGCATGCACAGAGAGAACATGCAATCTCCACCCAGAAAGATCCCGGGCCGGGATTTGAACCAGCGACCTTCTGGCTGAGGTAACAGCTCAACCAACTGCACCACCATGCACATCAGCAGAAAGAAGAAAAAAATCTTATTATATCTGTCCCTTTTTTTTTCAAACAATTAGTTCAATCAAAAATAATCTTCAGTAACAGAACAAAATGAATAACTTTCTATTTTTTAATACACATATACACATACTTCATATATATATATATATATATATATNAAAATGAATAACTCTTTCTAATTTTCTAACTAATACAATACACATATATATATACATATATATATTTTTTTTAACAATTCAGTTTTGATCATTTTCTTAAATGTACACATTGACATGGCATTTTTAACTTCATTCTCCAAACCATTCCATAATCCAATTCCCTGGATTGAGGTAGACCGTCCCTTCAAACTAATGTAGTTCTGAATTTTGGTTTTACAAATATCTCTGTTCCCTTAAGATTATAACAACTTTGTCTTTTAACAAAATGTATTTGGATATGGTAATGCATTATTCTGAGCCCTATACATAACTGATAAAATATTATAATCTACCAAATCATGGAACTTCAATAATTTCAGTTGATAAAATAATGTGCTTGATGGATGACAGTAATGCTTTCTAGTGATAATTCTTACAGCTCTTTTCTGTAAAACAAAAATAGGCTTTGTGATTGTTTTACACGCTTTCCCCCAAACATCAATATAATAAATTAAGTGTGGAACAATGATTGTGTTATACAACAAATGCAGAGCTTTATCGTTCAATAAGTCCCTGACTTTGTACAGTACTGCAATAGATTTAACTATTTTTATTCTTACAGAATTTATGTGTTGTTTCCATGTCAGTTTGTCATCAATGACAACACCCAAAAACTTCACCTCACTCACTCTACAAATCTCAACATCAATTTTAAATGGAACATCAACAGTTTTCTTTTTATTACTGAATATCATGTAATTAGTTTTAACTAGATTTAATGATAATTTATTAAGTTTAAACCAAGTTTATTTTTGACAAATTCTGTCTTCATCAACTCCAACATCTGTTCTATAATTAAATCATTTAGTTCAGAAGAATGAACAGAAAACAAACTAAGTTATTAAATTTTAAAGAAACAGCAGTTCTGCTGTCAAAGATCCAAAATGATACATGAGAGAGAGAGAGAGGAAAAATCAGCGTTAGGATTGTGCATAAAAAATATGGAACGATGACATCACTTTATACTGCAGAACAAACAAAAACAACCATAATAAACATGAGCTTTTAGAGATGATGCTTGTATAACCTGCTGCTATCCCTCCATTATTAATGAGAAGCTGAGCTACACACTAAGTGTCAACATATTTTGTTAATCTGTCCGATGTAATGAATCCTTAAATAATCAGCTGGATAGATCTAGTAATTGTCCACAAAGGCTCTGAACGACTCCATTTATCCTTTTACAGTTTTATGACTAAAGTGTCTGAACTTGTAGCTCCAGTATTTGCGCTATCATTCCTTCAGAGAAGCAGCTTTAGACACAGCATTTATGTTGTGTTTTTTATTTTTATTTTTATTGTGGGAATTAGTTTAAAGTGCTGTTTTAGAAGTGATGTGACAATCATTCATTTTGGTAAGAAAAACTATTGCCATAGAGGGGTACTCCAAGAATCCCATGTAGCATCCACATTTCTGTTCTTTTCAGGAGTTCCTCTTCCTTTCTCTTTAATACCTCAGCTCCACCAAGCAAGACAACTTCTTTTGGCATTCATCACTGACCACTTGAAGGTTTCAATCTGCTTCAGTACATCTCCTCTATTATCAGTAGTTGTTAAGGTCTCGTTAGCTTTCGAGCAGACCATGGTCTCTGTTTTAGCTGCGTTTATTTTTAGCCTCTCAAGTGCTTGCTGCCACTGTCTGAAACTATCTTAGAGATTAACTTCAGAATCTCCAGCCACAACTAATCCATCTGCATACAACACATGCTACGGCACTTCTCTCCTAATAAGCTGAGTAACTGTGTCCATCACAACAATAAACAACAGTGGGCTGAGACATGAACCCTGATGAACGCCAACTTTAATCTCCAATGCTGTTTTTTTTTGCCTTTTCCAGTGACTGTTGTTTTAACAACTTCGTGGAACTAACAATCTGAACAAGCTTCTCCGTAATGCCTTTCTGTCTGAGGCTCCAGTAAAACAAATCTCACAGGACTCTGTCAAAAGCCTTTTCCAAGTCCTCAAAATCCAGTATCTACTATTGTTTCCTGCCAATCCTCCTTACAAGCTATAAAATAACAACTAATGATGCTTTAGTTTCTTGGTTTTATAAAGCTATTTTAAAATGTAAAAAAAAAATGCTAATATTAGAGTTTTAAATCTTGTTTGTTTTACCCACGTAGTTCAAATCAAATTCTACAAACTAAATACAGTACTACATGATCTGCTTTAGCAAGCAAAAACTGCCATACCAAGCAGAACAAAATGCAGTTTTGATATCTTTAACTTTACAACTATATCAAACCCATACTTAGAACCAAATATTATATATTTAATTGCGCTCCTTGTTGCTGTAGAGTGGAACAACCTGGAAAACACTTCAAACAGAGCAGTCCTGATGTATTCTCACTTTGCTCCAGTTAAATCAATGTGTGGCAAACGGCTTTTGCAGTTAAATCACCTTTTTTTCTGCACAAGGACTGTTCTGTTCATTTGCTCCTGTTGACGTTTACTTAGAAGTTTTGAATATTGGTCTTTTAAACCACAACCTCCACTAAATGCACAAAATGTAGAGGTAATTTGCCCATTTTAGTGTTTTAAAAGGAAGCATGTCACTTAATTTACCTTGAATTTTATTTTGTTTTGTCCTTTAAATTAAATATTGATTTTTAATGCATCACAAATATGTGCAAAAGCAAAAAGAATTTCTATACACCAGGAGGTGGCACTATGCACTTGCACAACCGCTGTGGTTCCAGGTGGAGGCATCTCTGAACAAACTCTTTCATACTTCTAATTTCACAGTTGGAACAGTTTGCAGGCTGAACACGTTGTGGCAGGTTTAATCGGTGTGTTGGGAGGGAGTGAGGCTTTCTGTGGCCTCATTCCATCAGTTTAATGGTGTGTTTGCTATTGCATTCCCTCTCATTTACATGGCTCATATACCACAACTACTGTAAGAGCTAATTGTTGTGTTCAGACTTTAAAAACCTCAAACCATCTCGCTGATGTTCCTCACAAATAAAAGTTTCAGCTTCCCCAGCTGTGCTTTGGGAAGTATTTCGGCTGCACAACAAGAGTTGTTTCAGTTGGGAGTCCAGTGGAAAGTGTTGCAACACCTTCAGTGTTATGTTTTAGTTCTAAATTTTCTTTTTTGACCCATTTGTTTTTGTGATTTTGTGCAGTTTACAAAGAAATACTGCAAAGGTTTTTATTCCAATTTATTTATGTTGCGAGTTGAGATTTTTTTCTGGAAATGTGTTTGTAGGTTAGAAGCTCTCCTGAACTTGTTGCAGCTGAGAAAATATCCTCCACCTCACCCATTTCTACTGGTTTTGGTTTTTTTGTCATGTAAATGTTTCAGATGAGCCAACAAAGTTGAACAGCAGACGAGGATAACCTGAATAAATACAAAATGTACTGTACTTTGGAAATGTATCACATCACACCTGTCCTGGCTTCTCTCCACTGGCTGCCCGTGTATTTTAGAGTTCATTTTAAAATTATCTTGTTAGTTTTTAAGGTTTTAAACAACCTTGCCCCCCTTATTTGGCAGAGCTTCTACACCATTACACTCCATCCCGGTCACTCAGGTCTGCTGACCAGCTGCTCCTGGTCATTCCACGGAGTAAAGCCGGGTTCCCACCAAACGCGTCAAAACACTCCCGACACGCGGTGTTGGCTGCTTGTCAACAGACGTCTGTTCACACCGAAGACGCGCAGTGGGAGGAGCGTCTTGGTCCTTTTCCGGTCGGGTTTGTTTTATTTGTTGCACACCGGGCAGATAAAATCAGTTGTTCGTGAGCCTCGTTACTACTTGAGTAGGTTTTCTACGAGCCGAACTGCAGCTCCGAAAGTCTTTGTTGAGATTAAAACGTTTTTTTTTTAATGTTTGGGGTGATCGTACGCTCAAGCGGACAGCGGCAACTGTAAAAATGCCAAGTTTCTTACCAGAGGCTGGTTTCTTCATGGAGGCTCGTTGGGCTAAGTTTAAAAAGTCCAAAAAAAGTCCTGTCGTCATTGCGTCATCACAAAGCAGAGTCTCTCCCGATTGGTTGCTGCGATGAGGCGAGCAGCGAAAGTAGGTCAAAGTTAATTTCGTTGAACGCCTGAAGACGTGCAGTGCCACTGCTTTGGACGTGCCGCGAGCGCGGAAAAGAACTGCCGCGCCCTGCCGCGCTGCTTGAACTGCTTAAAACGCGTTGCGTCACGCTGCGCCGCTCCTCGACGCTCCTCCACGTAGACTTTGCATGTAAACTGTCTGCTTCGGCTGCTCGAAACGCGTGTAGCCGGCATAAGAGGAAGCTTCGAGGAGACAGGGCCTTCTCTGTTAGTGGCCCTGAGTTATGGAACGCTCTGCCTTTACACATTCGACAGGCTCCCTCACTGTCCATTTTTAAAACCTGTTTGAAAACTCATCTCTACTCATTGGCCTTCAACCCAACTGAGACTTGATTTTACTTCATTTTTATTGATTTTACCTACGGTATTTAACTTGTCATTTTATTGTATTTTAAATTGAATTTTTAGTTTGCTGTGTGTTAGTTTTGTGGTTCTGTTTTTATGCTTTCTTTTATCTTGTTTGTAGCTAGTGTCCAGCACTTCGTTTCAGCTGTGGCTGTGTTAAAGCGCTTTTATAAATAAAGCTGCTGCTGATGATGATGATTTCATTTTTGTGGGAAAGTTAAACCCAAACCAACTTAAACCCATTAATTGACTCATTGTATGACATTTTTCATTATTTTTTGGTCACTGTCAGACTTGTAGAATCAAGAAATCACTGAAACAGAGCCGTTATCCCCTAGTGGAGAAAACATGGAACAGTGGTGAACGTATGCAGGAGCTGCTGGCCGACTGAAAGAACTCCAAGAGCGCATCAACGGCACATCGAAGAGGTCCCAAATGGTGTTTCACCTTTTCCACCCACATTTTTATGTTGTTGGTACCGGGGCTTGAACCGGCGATCTTCTTGTCATAGGCCCACCTTCTCTAACCTCTGCGCCACCACATCCCCTAATAGAATTTTTTATGTCTATATTCTGATTTCACTTCAATTTGTATGTTGCCTATGTGTTGCCTGTTGTTTGTTTGTTTGTACAGCACTTTGGTTGGCCTTGTTGCTGTTTTAAGTGCTCTATAAATAAAATGGTATGGTATAGTATGGATATTTCATCGACTTGGAAGACTTGATGATTTGTCTACCTCCACTGCCATTTGTGGATTTTAGGGACACATTTGTAATTGGATTGATGATAACCGCTTCCTGCTTTTTGGATTCGGCTGGTTGCTGTTTATCATAGAATCAAGGAAGTCGTCGGCAGCAAATTTGGACCCGATCAGGCTGTTTACCTTATGATGGTGTTACCCTGCAACCTTGGATGGTGGAGGGTAAGGTGTAAGATGATCTCTCAACGTGTGATGCTGTGGTATGAGAAAGACGAGACACACACGTTGAGCCTTTTTTCACATTCAACCAGAAGATTTATTCTTCTTCTTGTGTGCTCTAAACACGCTTCATAGATCACATATTTCAGGTAACACATTCTTTAGTAGAGAACCATTAACTTCATTACATTACACAATGACTATAATATACATTTAAACCAAACAATCATTCTTTCAACATGCTCTATTTAGCATTATGAATTCTGTCAAATTACAAAATTAATTCACAAATAGTTTTTACTTCTCTAAACCATATTAATTTTGTAATAGTGCTTTAAATTCAATACCTTGTCCACTTTTCTGAGACCTGCATTTAACTATCAAAAAAAATAAAAATTAATAAAATATATTTTAATATTTAAAGCTCCACTGACATGATCTTTTAACATTTCAAAAAATGGCACAACATATATAAATATTAAGATAGACCTCTGACCGTTTTTGCTAAAATAATGTTAAATGAATGAAAATTTCTCTCAAAATAGTTTAAAATTAGCGCCGTTTTTTTACACAGTAAATCCGGATTTTCCGGTCACGTGACTGTGACGTCAGAAACAGGAATTGCCTGTTGTTGTTGTCAGCGGGTGGCTTTGCAACTGGGATTCATTGTCTTCAAGAACGGCTTTTTCTTTTCCAGTAACACTTGAAAATGCCGTCAATTTGTGTCGCATTTGGGTGCTCTAATTACGCCAGTGAAGAAGTGAGCCTTCACTATTTTCCAAAAGATGAGAAACTTAATCAAGAATGGACCAAAAACGTCCAGAGAACCAGGGAGAAATGGACTCCGAGTAAAACCTCTGTTCTCTGCAGCGAGCATTTTACAGCAGACTGTTTTGAACTTACACCAGGTTTACAAAAATCTCTCGGCTTAAAAGTAAGATTCAAAAAAGTTTTGAAACCGGGTTCTATTCCTACTATTTTTAAAAGAAAATCTACAGAAGAAAGTGAAGCCACCACATCGAAACAACGCAGAGGAGCTACAGTCGGAAAACTCACCAGAAAACGAGTAAGTCTTTCTGTAAACATAATCGGTGGAGTATATACTGTTTTAGATTATTCACGGAGTGTTTATTTAGAGTGTTGGACGATGCGACCCGGCCTCTTTGTTAGCTCATGACAACAAAGAGGCCACATGTCTAAGCTAACCGCTATTAGCTATTGTGGTATAAATAATCCTTGTAAACTTCACTATTCCAATTATCTAGTTTCCAATAACTTTATCTGCTTCAGACTAACTATTGGATTGCTTATATTCATGCGATTACTGACAATAATTACGTCTTCGACGAGGCTAATATGCGGTAGCCGTGACGCACTCGGTAATAAAATTACTGTGGTATTAATTAATTTTCTAATGCTGTCTGTGCGCTCAGTTGACATCAGTAGGTATTGTTTATTCACCGAGTGTTTATTCATGAGAGTTATGGACTATTTACTGTCTTTGAAAGAGAAATCGCAAACGCGAGCCGACCTCGCCTCATTGTTAGATCATGACAATAACAAAGAAGCTACACGGCTAAGCTAACCGCTATTACCTATTGTGGTTTAAATAATCCTTATAAAATTCACTATTCCAATTGTCTAGTTTCCAATAACTTTATCTGATTAAGACTAACCATTGGATTGCTTATATTCATGCGATTACTGACAATAATTACGTCTTATATGAGGCTAATATGCAGTAGCCGTGACAAAAACAAAAGAGCCACATGAATCTCAACGCACGTTGTTGCACAGCAAAAACAAAGTGTATAAATAAGTTTTCCATTGATAGAGTAAATA
The DNA here is from genome assembly GCA_038048925.1 of Garcialebias charrua. Lineage (NCBI taxonomy): Eukaryota > Metazoa > Chordata > Actinopteri > Cyprinodontiformes > Rivulidae > Garcialebias > Garcialebias charrua. Next base: position 1,332 of record JBBPBX010037303.1, on the reverse strand, counting down.
GTACTGGTATTTCACAAAGAATAAAACTTGTATTGCATATATTGACCACAGTTATTTTATTTAGATGAAACAAAGCAATATTTTTTCTTTTCTTTTTTTCAAGAGACAACCTTATGATAATTACAGTAAATGTACTAATTTATTCATGTTAAATATATACAAATCAAATCCTGGCATGTAATATATTCATGAATGATACAGTGGTATGTTGTCATATATCATTTATCAGAACAGTAGAACATTAGGATGTGTAATTTAGATTTTTCTTCTGTGAGATTTGATGTAAAATACTTTGACAGTATTTACATATCCACTCTTGCGTATCTAATGCTAATGTTTATTTTTAAAAAGAATTGAATAAATTACGTAGAGATAAAATTAAGATTTTGTTGAGCAATAAATGATGTTATATTTCTCTGTCTAGGACATTTCTGAGATGATGTCGAAAATGCCTGACACCACAATCGCAACATCTGAAGAACCGGGCCCATCTACTAGTGAGATCTATGAACCTGCAATCATGCACATTGACAAGGTAATCATCTGTATCAAAATTAACTTTTATTATTCTTCTTCTTTCAGCTTTTCCCTTTTCAGGGATCGCCACAGCCAGTCATCCTCCTCCACCTCACTCTGTCCTCTGCATGCTCTGTCCTCACTCCAAATAACTTCATGTCCTCTCTAACTGCATCCATATATCTCCTCTTTGGTCTTCGTCTTTGTCTTTTTCATGCAAGCTGCATGTTCATCAGGCAGTCAGGATGCTAAACACTCTGCCTGCTCTGCCTCCCCCCTCCATTTGAACTGCCTTAACACAAAAAACTTTCTCACACATTACCACACAACACAAAGATTTTAACACTGGACTCTGTGTCATCAAACGGGTTATTCACTAAACTCTCGGTCATGTGCTCATTCAGTTTGCACTACTTCTCATATTTGCACTAATGTTTGTATTACATCACTGCCTATAGTCATTCTACTGTTAACATTCTCTGTTTACATACTACTGTTTACATTCAATGTTTACATTTATTAATACTATTTACATTTACTACTACTGATTACATTTACTACTACTGATTAAATTTACAATACTTTTATATCTACACCACTGCTGATACATATACAGTGTTCTATGACAGGCCTTATTTAGGGATGCCCAATGTGCCTTACTGCATATGCCACTTTTGCCTCTATAACAATAACAACTACTACCTCATACATATACTGTGTACATTAACTAATATGCTGCTTTTCCACTTTGCAAATGTCAATGCTAGAACCTTTAGTTTACTTTATAGTTATACTTTTTATAATTTTCTATACTAG
>JBBPBX010037302.1:13653-30996 GCA_038048925.1 Garcialebias charrua | reverse complement strand
CCAAGGGAGTTTCCAAGAGTGGCCTGACAGCTGCTGCAGGACCGGGAACCATGGAGCGTTCACGCGCTCCGGAGCGATCAGAATGACTGGCACTCCCTCCTCTCGTACTCTTTCCAGCAGTGTGGATAGCAGAGGAACAGGCGGGAAAGCGTAACTCAATACCTTCGGCCATGGTTTGTGAGCAAACGCGTCCACCCCCAATGGTGGGGTGTCGAGGGGACTCAGGGAGAAGAACAGGGGGCACTGTGAATTCTCGCGCGTTGCGAACAAGTCCACCTCGGCCCTCCCGAACCTGGACCAGATTTGAGACACCAGGTCCGGGTGCAATGTCCAATCTCTGTCCAGAGGCCCCCCTCTTGACATGATATCGGCACCTCTGTTTAGCACCCCTGGGATGTAAACAGCCCTCAGCGATCTGAGGTGAACGTTTGCCCAGCAAAGCAGCTCCCTGGCTGTTTTCAACAGCTGGGTTGATCGAACCCCGCCCTCGTGGTTGATGTAAGCTGCGGCTGTTATGTTGTCCGTGTGTACGAGGACATCCTGATGATGGAGCATGTGCACAAAGTGTTTCAGAACTTTGTGAACCGTTAACAATTCCAACACGTTTATGTGGAGAGACGTGCTGGGCGGCCACGTTCCGCCCACAGTCTGAGACTGACATGTCCCCCCCCAACCGGAAAGAGAGGCATCGGTGAAAACCGCCCGTCGTGACGTCACTTTGCCCAGGGAAACCCCCTCTGACAGGGTCCTGGGGTTTCCCCAGAACTCCAAGTCTGTCCTCACAGACTGGGGAACCGTGAGCTGGCGCCTTTTGTGGCGTGCAGGGTCTATTCTCTGACGAATAAACCACCTCTGCAACTTCCGCATGTTCAATAAACCGAGTTTCACCACCGTGTGGCCTGCGGCCATCATCCCTAACAGCCGCATAATTGTGATCGCCGACACCGTGTTGCGCGGCTTGACGCGGTGGAGGAGTGACGTCAGCGAATCTATTCTCTGGTTCGACAGAACCGCTTTCATTGTTATCGAGCATAAGTTGACTCCCAGAAAAAGTATCTGTTGAGCTGGTGAAACAGAACTTTTCTCCCAATTTATGGCGAAGCCTAAACTGGTCAGATGACTCACCAAAATCTCCGTCTGTGTAGCTGCCTCCATCTTGGATCGAGACAGAAGCAACAGATCGTCGATGTAATACATGATTCGGAAGCCCCTCGAACGCAGCGGTTGTAACGCTGCTTCGATTACCTTTGTAAAAGTCCGCGGCGCAAGCGCGTACCCGAAAGGTAGGCGATTGAACTCGTAACAGGTTCCCTGAAAGGCAAACCTGAGGAACTTCCTGTGTTTCGGGACGATCGGTATGTGGAAGTAAGCGTCTCTGAGATCGATTGCTACGAACCAGTCCCCTGACGTCACGTTCTCGAGGACGCGCTTCAACGTCAACATATGAAAGGGACGTTTCATAATGTAGTCGTTGAAAAAAGACAGATCCAAAATCGGTCTGAGACCTCCAGATTTCTTTGGAACGAGAAAATATTTTGAATAAAACCCGTTCATTTCGTCGTCGGGAGGGACCCCGGAAATGACGTGTTTCGCCAAAAGTTCCTGTAGTTCCAATCTTAGCGCCGCCCCCTGTGCAGGAGACGAGAGCTTCGTCTCCAAAACTCCGTTGAATCTGGGTGGCGTCATTGCAAACTGCAGAGTGTAACCGTCGCGAACCAGACGCCGTAACCATTTGTTCAGAGAGCAAGTTTGCAGCCAAACCGCTCTGTGATCTGTCAAGGGGGCAGCCATCTTGTTCTGCTGCCTGAGGAGACATAATTTGGCCTCTACCGCCGCCAAGTGGACAGAGTCCGCATTGGCCCAAGGGAGGCCGGTTTGAAAAGGGACGTTTACTGCATGTCGCCTCACGGGTGCAGCACTGACACACGTTTGACTCATGTGAGCATGAGAAACGTCTTTTCTGAGACGGATCAGTGGCATTACCTGTGGCTTGAGTCGTTGGAGAAAAAGGCAGAAATGTCCTGGCTGGAGCTAAATTGTCCAGACCAGGCTCATGACAGGTAACTGAGTTAACAAAAGCAGAAGTTTGTCTGACATGACTGTGCAGTGCATCGCCTTGTGCCTGCAAACAGTCACGTACACATGCCCCCGTCTTCGTACGGGGAGGCGGGGCTGGAGTGGGTACAGGGGGACCATCGAAACCACTTGAAGCTCGGCTTTGTGTGGAAGAATGTGCATTGTTTGTATCGCACGAACCTGGAGATGCGTTCACGGACCTCTGAAAAGAGGAAACCAGCGTGTCTGAATAAAAAACACTGTGCCCTCAGGAGACGGAGCCCTGCTGCTGTAGGACTCCACATCAAAGAGCTGGTTGGTCACTGGATCGTGGTCCGCTGACGGGCCAGCTGGCATCTGTGTGGACGTGGCGGCCATGCCGACCACGGCTGCTCCCTCGGTGGGGGGTATTGTCGGTTCCACGCACTTCAATAGAAGTGGGGCAACGCGACTGCTAGCTCCTTCCAGCTGGGGAATGAAGGGTGAGACCGGACCTGAACCCCCAGCGGGGGAGAGACCGGTCTCGCTAGCTACCCCCGTGGTCGCGTAGTCCGTCTCCTCCAAGAGCCACAGAGGGGGCGGAGCGACCACCATCGGCCGAGCCTCAGCTGCCGTCCGGGCAGTGAGGTCGAACCGGCGCTGCCTCTCGTCCAGAGGCAGGAGCTGGCAGGAGGGACACTCCGGAGACTGGACCATCGCCTCCTGCGCATGCTCAAATCCGAGACACATCTCGCAGCCAGGATGCAAGTCGGCCTGCAGCATGAAGCCGGTCTTGCATCCTGGGCACTTCTTGATGGATCTTCTTCTGGTATCCATGAGGTAGAAATCTTCTCAATCGGCGTGAAAAATTTTTGGCCTGGTGCATTTTTGTGTACAACTGGACCAGTGGTCTGCTTTTATTTTTTATTTATTTTATAGACCTTTTTAATAAGATATAACACCGCTGCGACTGTTGCTGGCTGCTCTCCTCTCCTCTGCCCAGAGAGGAGCGAGCCGCGCGGCTTCTCCCTGGCTCCCCGTTCCGCTCCATCAGCTTTGAAGTTCGTGCCGGGGCTCGGTTCTGCTCGGTTCTGTCCCAGTCTTGTTGCTGGAGCACGGGAGAGCACGGAGAGCACGGGGAAGCCCGCGCGCTCAGAGCTCCGCGCTGCGGCTGCCTTTCTACTCCCGACCTGTCTGGTCAGGGGAGAGAATAAAAAGGCGATGCGGAAATGAATGAATTTGTCGCGATCAAGCGAATTAAACTAGTATGTCTACGTGGATGCTGCTCAGAATATGACAGACATCAGTGAGCAACCGCTTCTCTTTTTTTTTCCTCTCTTAGAGCAGCGGTCATGGAAGTTGATGAAGGCTTATTAAAACTCCGCCTGTAACTCCAAGGCGGAATCTTTAGTGATGTGAATGCCCATATTTGGAGAGGGGCAGATCTTCCCGGAGCTTCTGCTAAAATCTGCTATAAATCATGAAATAACACATTTTGCATTATTTCTCTACAATATAAATAAACGCTCCTGTATTATTTTTAAATAAACTAATAAATATTAATGGCGATGCAATTTGAAAACATGGTGGGTCATGGACTTTAAGTGAACTGAAGTCGACCCAGAAGAAAAGGCGGTCGTTAAGAAGGTGCAGCTTTAAAAGTTTCACGCCAATCAGTTCGTTTTCAACGCATTTGCTTTTATGTTTCCAGCACTCGGAAAATAAGAATTGTTATTCAAATCTTAAAACATGTCAATGTGGTTTATTTTACTAATGTAGTTAACTCAGAATTACAGCAGTGCATGGATAAGCTTTAACACAAATGTAAATCTAAAATAAACTAAATTGTGAAAAAGTATCTGATTTCTGTGGCATTTTTAAATCAATACACAAACACAATAAATTACCAAGTGATTATATAAAATAATGATATTGAGATTAGGTTAGAGGTTTGAGGTGAAGAACGATAACCCCTCTAAATACAAAGGGTTTAATTTATTACGAGAGCAAGAATAAAATGGAAGTATCGTGTGGTCGGATCATAGATTAAACAGATTTATTGTCTTTATATTTATCATCAAGTTGGGGATTATATGTAAAATAAACTGCTACATATTAAAATATGAATGAGGAACGTTAGATGAGGCTAAACTGTAAATCATGAAATACATTTATTAGGACTTGAATGTCTTCAGTTTTTATTTACCGTAATTGCCAGTCTATAGAGTGCACCTGTATAAAGGCACACAATACATTTAATTAAAATATCAATTTTGTACAAATGTATTTATTTATTATTTATTAACCTTCATTACCATATTTTTTGGAATATAAGGCGCACCGGATTATAAGTCACATTAAGTGAAACAAAACGAATAAGTCAAACTTTATTCAACTCATTCACAATAACCACATACAATCAGTTTGAGGTCAGTAAGCATGACCAGAATTAATACATAAGGTGCACCTTGAAAACATTCATGTGATTACTCAAACTAACTTCAGTTTATTAACATATTTATCTCATTTTGTTGACATGCTTCCAGCTCTGCCTTCAAACTGATTTTAAAGTATTCAATAAAAAGAAAAAAAGAAAAATGATTTTTTTGTCCACAAAATGCACATTTAAAAAATGCACTCGAGATAAAAACAACTGAATATAAAGCAAAGAGGTTTGGTAAATTTATTAAAATATAGTCTAGTTATTTAACTTATTTTGATCTTTTGTTTTAAAAAGTGAAACTTAACATTCGGCCTCATTTTCAAGTTTGTTTAAACTTGAATAAAAGCTGAGAAACAAGTGAAGCTGCGAGTCATTAAACAAGTGGAGACCACTGATTTATTTGCACTCAAACAGAGATTCATGTGTGGGTTTAATTTGGCTGTAAACTTTTACTCTGAGCCTGGACTTTGGAATTAATGTTGCTGTCTATTAATAAATAAAATAAATTTAGTTGAACAAGCAAGAGCTGTAGAGAGGTAATGTGCTAAAACCTTTAGAAAGCATATCTGCCCAGAGGAGAGCACCATTACAGAGAGCCAAAAATCTGCAAATTAATTTTTAAATAAAACTTACGTTTATGTAGTGCACTAAATAATTAAAAGGTTTGTGTGCAGAGTAAAAACTTTGACAGGAAAGAATCATAAATACAACCGAGCCTCACGTTTTGAAGGAAGCAGTTTTCCATCTGGCACTTCAAGCGTTAAAAAAAATAAAAATAAAAAGCATCAAATTCTGTCCAGCCTCACTAAATGAAAATGTTTAAAATGAATCTTCACTGGTTTGACAACTATTTAACCAATAGATCTCAGTGTGTTCAAGTAGGGGGTTTAGCTCCCTCTTCTCTCCATATACTCAATGGTGTTCCTCAGGGGTCAGTGCTGGGGCCGCTTTTGATTATATATATATACAGGTAGCCCTCGGGTTACGACGTCCTCGACTTATGACGTTTCGCGGTTACGACGCACCTCCCATAAATAAATAGATAAATAATGTATTTTGAAAAGCCGAGTAACACAGTTTCCGGTTTTACGTTCTTAACGTAGCTGCGGAGAAATACTGTCCTGTACTCTCTAAAAAAAAAAGCTATGTCTGGTCCTCTGGACATTCAAAAAACAAAACAAAACTTGTTGGAGCAAGCTGGACAGGCAGAAACAGGCAGCAGCTGTGGAAAAGTAGCTGTTTTATGGACGGCGGTTTTACGACGTAAACGCAATACAGAATACGGAAGAGGGACAGAGGAACGGTGTCACCAGCTTCCCAGTAGGTTATTAACTCTTTTTCCCTTCATTATGGCTCCAGAATGTACAAGCCCAAAACCGGAAAAGTTGGCACGTTGTGCAAATCGCAAATAAAAACAGAATACAATGACTTGCAAATCTTTTTCAACCCATATTCAACTGAATAGAATGCAAAGACAATATATTTAATGTTCGAACGGAGAAACTTTATTTTGTTTTGCAAATAACCATTAACTTAGAATTCAATGGCAGCAACACATTGCAAAAAAGTTGGCACAGGGACATATTTACCACTGTGTTACATCGCCTTTCCTTTTAACAACACTCAGTAAACGTTTGGGAACTGAGGAGACCAATTTTTGAAGCTTTTCAGGTGGAATTCTTCCCCATTCTTGCTTGATGTACAGCTTAAGTTGTTCAACAGTCCGGGGTCTCCGTTGTCGTATTTTACGTTTCATAATGCGCCACACATTTTCAATGGGGGACAGGTCTGGACTGCAGGCAGGCCAGGGGAGGACCCGCACTCTTTTGCTACGAAGCCACGCTGTTGTAACACGTGCAGAATGTGGCTTGGCATTGTCTTGCTGAAATAAGCTGGGGCGTCCATGAAAAAGACGTCGCTTGGATGGCAGCATATGTTGCTCCAAAACCTGTATGTACCTTTCAGCATTAATGGTGCCTTCACAGATGTGTAAGTTACCCATGCCTTGGGCACTAATGCACCCCCATACCATCACAGATGCTGGCTTTTGAACTTTGCGCCTATAACAGTCCTGATGGTTCTTTTCCTCTTTGGTCCGTAAGACACGACGTCCACAGTTTCCAAAGACAATTTGAAATGTGGACTCATCAGACCACAGAACACTTTTCCACTTTGCATCAGTCCATCTCAGATGAGCTCGGGCCCAGCAAAGCCGGCGGCGTTTCTGGATCTTGTTGATGAATGGCTTTTGCTTTGCATAGTAGAGCTTTAACTTGCACTTACAGATGTAGCGACGAACTGTAGTTACTGACAGTGGTTTTCTGAAGTATTCCTGAGCCCATGTGGTGATATCTTTTACACACTGATGTCGGTTTTTGATGCAGTACCGCCTGAGGGATCGAAGGTCACGGGCATTCAATGTTGGTTTTCGGCCTTGCCCCTTACGTGTAGTGATTTCTCCAGATTCTCTGAACCTTTTGATGATATTACGGACCGTAGATGGTGAAATTCCTAAATTCCTTGCAATAGCTCGTTGAGAAAAGTTGTTCTTGAACTGTTCGACAATTTGCCCACGCATTTGTTCACAGAGTGGTGACCCTCGCCCCATCCTTCTATGTGGATGACTGAGCATGTCAAGGAAGCTGCTTTTATACCCAATCATGGCACCCACCTGTTCCCAATTTGCATGTTCACCTGTGGGATATTCCAAATAAGTGTTTGATGAGCATTCCTCAAATTTCTCTGTCTTCTTTGTCACTTGTGCCAGCTTTTTTGAAACATGTTGCAGGCATCAAATTCCAAATGAGCTAATAATTGCAAAAAATAACAAAGTTTACCAGTTCGAACGTTAAGTATGTGGTCTTTGCAGTGTGTTCAATTGAATATAGGTTGAAAAAGATTTGCAAGTCATTGTATTCTGTTTTTATTTGCGATTTCCACAACGTGCCAACTTTTCTGGTTTTGGGCTTGTATGTGTGTTTTGATAATTATGGTACTGTGTTAGGATAGGCTAAGTGATTGGTAAAATACAGTACTGTACGTATAAGTTGAAGTATTTACGTATGTTCCGAGTTACGTCAAAATTCGGGTTACGACGCAGTGCAGGAACGGAACTCTGTCGTAAGTCGGGGACTACCTGTAAATATATACTGTGTATATATATATATATATATATATATATATATATATATATATATATCATATACAGTATACAGGTGGTCCCCGACTTACGAGCGTCTGGACTTACGAGGATCCGACTTTACGAGATTATCATAATTAATAAAAATATGACATTAAAAAAAAATTTTTTTTTGTGTTTAAATGTTCTTAATTTCATGTGTACAGCACTTTGTTGCAGCTGTGGTCGTTTTAAATGGCTTTATAAATAAAGTATAATTGTTATTTTTATGTTTTATTTCAATTTTTAGTGTACTCTGTACTGTATTAGCGATCGCTCCCAAATTCCCCCCGCCTGACATATAACGAGCAGACCTAAGCGGAGCGATTGCTCCCACTGCCCTGCCGCCTGACAGGCAACGAGCGGAGCTACCAAGCCGACATGCCGGGACCGGGAGCTGGCCGACATGCTGGGAGCTGCTGGCTTTTTAGGACCGTGCGTGCGATCAGAGGTTGCCTCTTACGGATAAATGAGCTGGAAACTCTCTGTGAACTTTGTGGATGTGTCTGTTCTGGAGCAACAGCCGCGATCGCTCTTAAAAAGCGTCACGCGACAACATTAGCTCATCGGCTAAGCTAAGGCTAGGCTAAATGCTAAGCGGACCCCCACCAGAACCAAACCGAACCGGCGGCCGGGAGCTCGCCTCGATGTCCGCCTAGCAGCCTAAGATGTTGGATGGACATTCAGCTAACGTGGAGAAGCAGCTCCGACAGCCTTTTTTGGATGGATGGACTCGTTAGCACGGAGCTAATGAGTGCAGGCCTAATGGCGGTGGCTAACAACAGCTAATGTGGGCAGCTTGTTTTGGATGAACGAACACCGCGGAGAAACGGCTTTCGGTAAGTTTATTAAAGTAAACTCCTTTTATGGCTTCAAATGTATGGACTTAACAAGCTAACAGTCCTTCCTCTTAACAGTTTGGACCGCGTTAGAGCAGCAGAATGTATGGAGCCCGACGTGCTCGGACGTGCTAACAGACGAGACAAGCTTGATCAGCTCAAAGTAAGAAATTATATTTTTATTTATCTGTTTTGTACTGTACCTGTAAAGTACTGTTTTGTTTTTTTTTATTATAGGGTGTGTTGGGATAGCCGAAGCGCTTGGTAACTTCATTACCTACATGTACGTGTTCAGTGTCGGCTCCTGTGTTAAGGTCTGTACGGACTTACGAGATTTTCGTCTTACGAGATACTCGGAGGTACAGAACTCACTCGTAAGTCGGGGACCACCTGTATACATATATAAATAAATAAATAGTCTTAAGGTAAATGTGCCTCATGCAAAGTGTCATTTTATGCTGATTATACTGTTTTATATTGTTCTAGTCTGTCACCTAACAATGCTTTTTAATCAATTACAGACATTTTTTTATGTTTTACAGACAAATCTTTATCATCTTAAGCTTGTTTTTATTGCAAATTAAATGAAGGTGATGCTGTTTTCCAATGTGAGGTTTGAAAGCAAGGATCTTCCAGTCATTCCTACAGCTGAAGGCCTGAAAATTGAAGAAGTATCACAGTATAAATATTTAGGATTTTTAAAGGGGACCACACATGCAAAATGCACTTTTTGATGTTTTTTTACTAAACTTTGGGTATTTACTTCATAAAAAAACAGTCCTTGTGCCAAAAAAATGCACCCAGTGGTTTATTTACTCTAAGTAGATTTATTTGTCTGTGATACAAACGGTCAGGTTCTCACTTCCTGCGGTTTGTTACGTCACAAACCGCAGCCAATCACCTCAAACCTGACCAGCCCCTCACCTAGCAACCCCTGGTTAGGTCCAGCCCCTCACCTAGCAACCCCTAGTTAGGCTCAACCCACTTCTGTATGAAACACATGACGGTTGTTTTTCATGATTTCATCTCATCTTTTGTTTATATGTTCTTAATTTCATGTGTACAGCACTTTGTTGCAGCTGCGTTTTTTTTAAATGGCTTTATAAATAAAGTATAATTGTTATTTTTATGTTTTAGTTCAATTTTTAGTGTATTTGCGATCGCTCACAACGCGCAGCCGGCAAAAATTAAACGAGCAGACCCCCGTCGTAGGGACCGGCGTCAACGGGACCATCTTCTGGCACGATGGAGCGGAGCTTCAAGTGTACAGCCTCGTTGCAGCCTGGCAGAAGCCTCGCAGCAGCGAGGACCTTCTCCTTACGGATTAATTTAAGGGAGACACTTGTTGAACTTTGTGTTGTCTTGACTGGAACAGCGATAACTCCCAAAATCTCCGCGTGAACGAGCGGAGCTGGCGAACACCGGAAGAGGAACAAGCTAACATTAGCATCGGATTCGGGTGGTCTCATGCTAAAAGGAGCAGCAAATTGCGGCGCGCTCAGACGGGTTTCGGTAAGTTATCTTAAGCTAACACTAACAGTAAGTCAAATGAGTAATAAAAAAAGAGCTAATTTTAAAACAACAACACATTATACAGATACTGGCTGTTACAGAGGGCGTAAACAGATCGTTGAAGGGCGTGGACTTCAGAACTTCAATCAGAACCAGTCGTTCAAAACGAAAGTTAAAAATGGCAGAATTAAAAAGGGTATAATTGATTATCTAAGAATTATTTTGTGTATTAAATTGAATGAACACTGTTTTTTAACCCCAAAGAAATACCATAAAAATTTTAAAAACATATATGTGGTCTCCTTTAATAGATGATCCGTTGGCTTTTACGTCCCACATTCAACCGCTAGTGAAACTGAGATTAAAATTGTGATTTTATTTCAAGATCAGAACCCGTGTACCTTTTGAGGCTAGAAAGTGACTGGTTGATTGTAGTTTTATGTCTGTATTGGACTATGGTGACATTTTATACATGCATACTACTCTTAAATGTATTTATTCACTGGATACTGTTTTTTCATGGAGTTTTAAGATTTTTAACAGGTTTAAAAAGTTTTACACATCACTGCACTTTATACAACCGGGTTGGATGAACGACCTTGGCCACTCGTAGACACCGCCATTGGCATATTTTTATTTAAAAGGCCACACTAGTATTTCTTCCTTCATATTTGTTGGCCTTTAAAAAGGGAAAGTCCACCAGAGGATACTCTCTTTATTGTGAGAACTTATTTTTACTTACGGTGCCTTAAGTCCGAACTGAACTTGGAAAGAAATATTTTCAGTTTTCTTTGATGAGGATGTCGGATTCCGAAGATTTTTGTACTATGTTGATTCTCGCTACATCGTCCCCCGTCGGATATATTTTTCCCAATGCAACCTTACCCGAGCGTCCAGCCATCATTTCCAACGTCATTGAGAAGCTAATAGCACAACTTGTTGGGTAAGTTTTACCACAGGCATTTGGATGTCGTGTTAGCTGTGTTAGCATGATTAGTCTTACAGCACAATGGATAGACAAAAACTTTGAACTTGTAAAGGCTGTCCTTCATGCACAGGAGTGCAGAGGATCCCACAATGCAGCTAAGAACCTGGAACAAGCCTCCACAAGTGAGACAGCATCGCAGGTGACTAATGCTAATAAATAACATTTAACACTTTTCAATTGATACAAGTTAAAGTGCTATGCATATCATATGGCTGTTACTGAATATGCAGCTCTTACAGCTGTTACACAATTTTTGTAGCAAGTAACCTTAAATAAGAGGCTATGTTCTGACAAAGGAAAGTATATAAAATATCAGTATCAGTTATCGGCCAAATAAGTTTTGGCATATCGGATATCAGCCAAAAATCCAATATTGTAAATCCCAACTTAATTTTAATGAATTTTAAACACAAAGTTTGTAATGCCAAACATTTTAGAAGTCTAAGCACAATTTTTTTAAGGAATCATAAGTGGATTGTTAAGAAAGAAAAATATCAAGTTTGACTAACTACCGATGTATGGATATTACCAACACTACTTATTTCTTAACCCGAGTACAAATAAACACAAGCATCACACAAAAAAAGACAATAAAAGCACAATATATAGACAAACAACAATGCAATGACTCTGTACAGACATGAACCTAAAGAACACATTCATTCTACAATCTAAATACAACATTTATGAAGCACTGTGGGTAAAAGGTTCCTCTTAACGGCATCTAAACATATGTAAGTTGACTAGATTTGAGCTAAATATACACCCTGGATTTCATCAGAGACTTTAGATGGGTGTCTGCTGCCAGCTGAGATTAGCAAGAAAGTGGATAACAGAGCTGAACTTAGAAGCTCTGGATCTTAAGCTCTCTCGGTTTTCAAATCCCGGTTAAAAACTCACTACTACTCCATCGCTTTCAATGCCAGCTGATTTGTATTGGATCGTTTGATTTATGATCTGCAATGTTTTTATGTTTTTCGTGTTGTACTTCATTGTCTGTGTTGCCTGTTGCGTGTTTGTTTGTCCAGCACTTTGGTGTGGACTTGTTCCTGTTTAAAGTGCTTTATAAATGAAATGGTATGGTATGGTATGGTAAGCTCTTACGATGCATTATACACTTGTCGACAAACTATTACACAGCAATCTATAGCAATGGCCCGGACAAGCAAAGACCATGTATTAAAAGTCGTATTTGCCATGTCTGAGGAATACTCAAAAAATGTTTATTTGTTTTGTATATGTACTAATATTTACTATGGGTGCACTGGACTCTACACAGCAGCCTACCTTCCCTGTCATGTTATCTTACCCTCTACATCTTGATAGCCCTTTTGGCAACTTCCCCCTACGCTCCTCTATCTATCCATCTTTACCCTCCCGTCTCACGTCCTGTCACTTCCCCGTCCATCACCCTCCCTGTCGGACTCTGCGGCTGACTGCGTGACATTTCACTGCTACACAAACATACACGGGTTCGCAGTATGTGCAAACAGGGATACGCTGAGACATGCACATACATTGACAGAGACTGTACAGGAGATGATAAACAGAGCTAAAATGTCAACGACAATTCCACACAGAGAAGAACAGAAGCTCGTCTCATGTCAAACAAGACACTAAAGCTTTAATTTCCCATATATTGCAGTTTCACCTTTAATCTAAATGTGTTTTTGTAGATTTAACAAGTCGATAAATAAATTTTACCACAGCGGCAACCTTAAACAGAAACAGTAGAGTTTAAGGTTAGTTTAACTTATGATTGTAAGAAAAAGAAACATATTGATCTTTCAAGATTTTAGACTTTGATTTATCTCTTGGCTACAAAGCCCACCAGGCGCGCCGAGTCAAAACAATCACAGGCCGTGCAATCCACAGCTCTATTCAACGTAATTATCAATCAGCGCTTTCTTTAGACACTCAAACTGAATCATTTTATCAACTTAAAAACAATATTTTTAAATGGAACTCCCATAGAAACAGAATTGGACTGGTCTACATGTTTTCTATGAAGGCTCATGAGGCTGACCAAGTTGGAGAACGGTGTTCATAAGGGAGGCTCTTGAATGTCTTGCAAGTCTCTCAACGTCTGTCGGTTTAGTTCAGAAAAAGAAATTGTGCTGCAGTTTTTCCCTCTCATAATAGTCACAAAGTTGTCACAGGTTTCAAACTTACAGTATCTGAGAGCCCTAATACCAAATGTTGACACTTGCATGGGAGCTCTCCAGTGATATAATCAATCTCAGGTGAATGTCCAAGTCTAAAAACCATGCAGATGATAAACCAGAGGTACTTAAAACTGGTACAGATCTACTAATCTTACTCCAGCACTCCAAATCATTGAGGGGCAAAGAGAGAGACAAGGCATATATGAAGCCAGAAGAGGTGGACAAATGTGGAAGGGTTGCTGGAGTTTTTTTAAGCCTTGCAAATTGAAATATGTCATGATTTTGCACAAATGGCCTTTATTTTTAAATGCATCTGAATTCAGTGCAACTTCAACAAAAACTTTGTCTATTTTCTCAGAGTTTTGAGTCACTGGCTGATCTCCAACAATCCCAGAATAGCAAAGTAATACCTTAAGGTCATAGTGACCTTGTTGGCACGGCAATATGCCACACTTTGTCAAGTCTGACCAATGAAGTTATTCAAACATCACACAATTAAGGTTCCAGTGCTGAAATACCATTAAACACCAACGTGCATTTAGGATATTAACCACCACATATAATCTAAACTCAATGAGTTTGTCCTGAATTTGTTCTAAAATAGTTTTAAGAGTCCAGCTCACAGATTACCATCCTTTTAAATTTGATCTCAAATAACCTCTCATCTCAAAACAAAGTCTTCCTTTAAAAGCAACAAAACATCAGCTTGAAAAGTCCAAATGCTTTCAACCTTCAAGAATCAAAAGCAACTTCAAATGCAAATACAACATTAAGGACGCCCACGTAGCCTTGCTGCTGGCGCAACATTTGGCACAAGCAGCGGGTTTTCCTACCTTGACCCCTCGCACTCTGAACTCCGCCAGGGCTCGGCTCATTTTGGATGCGGCCGTGTGCAGGTCCTTTCCGCTGGCGATGACTTTAACCAGCAGTGAGTCATAGTGAGGTGAGATGACAGCACCCTGGAAGGCGGACGCGCTGTCCAGACGGATCCCCATACCTTCTCCGCTTCGGAAGACCTGGCAGAGGCGACATCAGACATCAACGGGTTGTCAGAGAAAAACAAGGTTTTCTGTTATAAAACACATTTATTAACCTCCTCTTCTTGTACACTATATACATCAGAACTGAAACTGTATTTTGTTAGAGATTTTCAAACTGTGTACCACTGATTCACTGTGTACATTTTCGTCCTTAGACATAGTTTTGATGGTATTTGAAGGAAATCATTTAGTTTTCTTGTACCCAGATGAAAGGAAGAGTCATAATGTCCTCCATCTTCAGACAGACTTCAGTTTGATACAATAGGAACATACAGGGAGAGCCATTAAAAGGTACATTACTCAGCGCTGTATTACACGTTTGATTGCTCCGATCCATTAATGGTACACCCTTTATTTTCTCGCCATAAAGGCATCTCAATTTACACCCACTGATAAGGCTCACATGAAAATTAGCTCAGATGTTCAAGCCAATTATTTTTTTCCACACTTGTGAGGAGATGTCTGCCTTTAAATTTTAACACTCAGTAAAACATTAATTAAAACTGGCTGGCAAAAAAGAACAATGCTGTGTGGAAATAAATATTTAAACATGCTGCAAGATAGTTGTTTGCAAACGTAGTTTGAATTACTTGAATTATTAAGTAGTAAGTGATTTCCAATACTTGCTAATGTCTTGTAGAACCTTGTTAGATGTGGAAGTTACATATATTATCTTCAGGTTAGTACCTGGCCTATCAATGACATTTCTCAGTTTTATTGTCTCATTGAGTATTGACTTTGAACTCTATACAAGAATGTTTAATTCTCATTAGATAGTTTCAAAGGGGATTTAAACTACAAATATCAATCTTGTTCAAAGTGTTATACATTTATATTTGTATAGCATCAAGAGAATAACCATTAAAAAAATAAAAACTATTTCATGTTCAGCAATTCAGTGTGTGATTGAAAAATGGTTGGAATGTAACCCTTACATCTGGGTCTGGTAGCTAAATGATATCAATAACTTCAAGCAATGAACTTACTTTCTCTAATTTGCATTAAAGCACAGGGGTCAAAACATATTGAGAGTGAAGTCCCAGATTAGACGTGTAAAGAGCACCACCAGTTAAGTCAATTTTCCATAAGAATCTTTCACTTGGTGATACAAGCACCAAATCTGGCATGAAAATGTGATTGGTTTTCATAAAAACATGGTTTTGACCTTAAAATCAAAGACGGCAGAGTTTTTTTTTATGACCGCTGTTTTGTACATGAATAAAATAAAAAAAGGTGTTCAATACAAGATCATCTGGACTTTGTTTGTTGCAGATCCAGATGATCTTGTATTGAACGCCTTTTTTGATTTTATCATGTCCTGGACGACTGAGAATCTTCACCAGCATGTACATGAATAAGACAAACTGTTTCTTTCCTTGTAAAGTTTGAATGACTGCGCCGTTCATGCAAAACTGAATGCTGTGGATGCAAAAGTGTTGGAGAAATTATCTCATTTTCTGATTGCTTACTCAAAAGAACCACTCTCGAGCTAGGAGAAGACTAGGTGAAGATGTGGCTGACTGTCCTGGCCGCTAGAATTAATAATAATAATAATAATAATAATAATAATAATAATAATAATAATAATAATAATAATAATAATAATAATAATAATAATAATAATGTCATATTTTTGTCATCTGTGTATGTTTCCATGTTTACATGGAAACATGTTTACATGTTTACATGTTTACATGTTTACATGTTTACAAGACGAAATTTGACTCTGCATTTAACCCAATCACCACCAGGTGGCAGCGGGCAGCTATAGAAAGCGTGCCGGGGAGCAGTTGGGATGAGATGTGCTGCTCAAACACACCACAAGTTATGCCGTGACTGGGGTTCGAACCTGGGTCCTCCGGGTCCCAAGTCCAGTTCCCCTGCCACTACACCATCTCTTACCAGGCCAAGTACCAATTGTAAACCTCAGAGCAGGGAGTGCCCAAACTTTTTCCCTGAGAGGACCAAATTTAATATCTATCAGACGGCTGTGGGTCAAATGAACAAACATAATTCATAAAATGCAAATCCATTTTTAAGTAAAGTCCATTTATTTATTATACAGTTATTTAACCTTTGATTCTGAATAAGAACATTACAGAACACAAAATATGACAAATAAGTCATATACATGTATAAGAAATTAAACGTAGAAATGTTGGCATTTCAGTATAGATATGTCTATATAGTGCAAAATGTAAAAAAAATGCATGTCCAACAGCAACACAACAGCAACACAACAGCAACAATATGCTGGTGAAGATTCGCAGTCGTCCAGGACATGATAAAATCAGAACAAGCGCTCAAAAGAGATCCGTCATCTCAGTGGGATTTGCCTGGTTAAATAAAGTTTTTTTTTCCCTCTATGGATGCCGTTTCTGTAAATCAGTTTGTGTGGTGGCTTGCTCCTCAGATTGAAGAAGTCCTATGGATGAAGGATGAAATGTCTCAGGAGACAAAGCAACCGTTCAGGTGACCCGACTGAACATAGTTGGGTTTTTACCTGGATTATTGAGCATGAACGTTGGCGTTAAATAAAGGTCATTAAAAAAAACAAGACCCGTTTTTCTTAAAAGTTTTTAATG
This sequence comes from Garcialebias charrua, assembly GCA_038048925.1. Taxonomy (NCBI): domain Eukaryota; kingdom Metazoa; phylum Chordata; class Actinopteri; order Cyprinodontiformes; family Rivulidae; genus Garcialebias; species Garcialebias charrua. The sequence continues at coordinate 14,212 of JBBPBX010037302.1, read as the reverse complement.
TTGACCCATCCATTGTGGAACAAAGAATGCTAAGGTGATTGCCACCAGAGCGGACACAAAGATCACCAACACTCGGATCAGAAGTTGGACCAACATGTTCTGGTGCACATTTTGAGTCCCACTCTATCCACGTGAACAAATCTGAAATGGTTAAAGCTATACTCTGTAGTTTCTGCAGTACCCTGGGACTTAGAAAAATTTCCAGCAGGTGAAATCATTCTGCTCCCTCCCCTCAGAGCCATATATGGCTCTGAGGGGGAGGCTCTGCTGAGATTCAAATTCAAGCTCTGTTTTTATTGGCTGATTCAAATTCAAGCTCTGTTTTTAATTGGCTGGTTACAAACTCTGTTTTTATTGGCTGTCATTGTCCTGGTCACTCTGTGTTTTTAGTGTTTTTATAAATGCTGATAGAGAAGCAAGGGGACTATAGTTTTTTTCAGAGATTACTTTGTCTAACATCAGTTTGTCAGTAGATAGTGACAGAGTGAAGAAATATGTTAAAAATATATTGTTTGAAAAGTTACAGACTACATTACAATCTTACATACCCCAGCTTTAA
>JBBPBX010037302.1:0-12409 GCA_038048925.1 Garcialebias charrua | reverse complement strand
TTTCTTTCATTTACAAAATGGTTCAACATAATACCTTCCCTCAGTAAGAATTATAACTCAAAACAAAAAGGAGAAAAAACAATGTTTACAGAAATACAAAACACTAAACATCTACAAATGTATTTTGTGATCTAATCTCTCTACATAAACTTGATTTGTTGTTGTATATTTGAACCCGTTCATAAAATGTACCTTCATAGGTGTTCAACTCTACATTTATAACTTTTTAAAGAAGCGTCAAGTACAGTATGATGCACATTATTTTAACATGAAGAATGAAGATTATTTGTGATAAAATATAGGCCTGTCACGATAAACAATAAATCAATTAATCGCGTGATAAATGAAAAATATCGACCTCACTGTAATTTATTGGCGTTATTGTTTCTTCGTGTCTCTTTCTACTGAAGATATTGGAAGACAAAAAGCTCAACTCCAGTGCTCTTTACAGACCCCTCCCGTTCTATTTAAAATCAATATTAACTGTCGAAAATCACGTTTTTGGATCGTTAAACGCAGTTAAGCTACGAGCTAACAGGCCGACCTCGAGGAAAAAAACTGTGTCTAGTCGAAGGTCCAAAATTCACAGTTGAAACGGGTATTTATGTAAATAGTTGTTTTTCTCTGCAAAAAGAAGCAGAGAAGTTGTTTACTGATTTTTTATATTAAAAGATTTGTATGGAAAATGCTATGCTTAAGAGTTCAAACCACACCGAGCATCCACCATTTTGAGAACCAAAAAAAAAAAAAAAAGAGACAGCCCATGTCACGTCAAGGGGCCTCCCTCCCATTTTTCTTAAAGATACACGCTGCTCTCTTCCTCACTATCCATTATTCGCTTCAAACAGTCTTATACTGCCATCTGGTGGTAAAAAAAGGCACTACACTCAAAATAAAATTAACATTATTATCTTCCACTGAGGAAGCGGAGCCTGGGGACTTTGGGTCGGGTTCTCCGATCTCTGGTGCTGAGGTCGCCGAGGTGGTTAAAAAGCTCTGCGGTGGCAAGGCTCCGGGGGTGGATGAGATTCGCCCGGAGTTCCTTAGGGCTCTGGATGTTGTAGGGTTGTGTTGGCTTACGCGACTCTGCAATATTGCGTGGACATCGGGGGCAGTTCCCTTGGATTGGCAGACTGGGGTGGTGGTTCCCCTATTTAAAAAGGGGGACCGTAGGGTGTGTTCCAACTATAGGGGGATCACACTCTTAAGCCTCCCTGGTAAGGTCTATTCAGGGGTTCTGGAGAGGAGGGTCCGTCGGATAGTCGAACCTCGGATTCAGGAGGAGCAGTGTGGTTTTCGTCCTGGTCGTGGAACACTGGACCAGCTCTACACCCTCAACAGGGTCCTGGAGGGTGCGTGGGAGTTTGCCCAACCAGTTTACATGTGCTTTGTGGACTTGGAGAAGGCATTCGACCGCGTCCCTCGGGGGGTTCTGTGGGGGGTACTCCGGGAGTATGGGGTACCAGGCCCATTGATATGGGCTGTTAGGTCCCTGTACGACCGGTGTCAGAGCTTGGTCCGCATTGCCGGCAGTAAGTCAGGCTCGTTTCCGGTGAGAGTTGGACTCCGCCAAGGTTGCCCTTTGTCACCGATTCTGTTCATAACTTTTATGGACAGAATTTCTAGGCGCAGCCAAGGTGTTGAGAGGATCCGTTTTGGTGACCTTAGAATCGCTTCTCTGTTTTTTGCAGATGATGTGGTCCTACTGGCTTCATCAGTTCGTGATTTACAACTTTCACTGGAGCGGTTTGCAGCCGAGTGTGATGCGGCCGGGATGAGGATCAGTTCCTCCAAATCCGAGGCCATGGTCTTGAGCCGGAAAAGGGTAGCATGCCCTCTCCGGGTCGGGGAGGAGGTCCTGCCCCAAGTGGAGGAGTTTAAGTATCTCGGGATCTTGTTCACGAATGAGGGAAAACTGGAGCGTGAGATCGATAGGCGGATAGGTGCAGCGTCCGCAGTGAAGCGGGCGCTGTACCGGTCTGTCGTGGTGAAGAGAGAGCTGAGTCAAAAGGCAAAGCTCTCAATTTACCGATCGATCTACGTTCCCACCCTCATCTATGGTCATGAGCTTTGGGTTATGACCGAAAGAACAAGATCTCGGATACAAGCGGCTGAAATGAGTTTTCTCCGCAGGGTGGCTGGACTCTCCCTTAGAGATAGGGTGAGAAGCTCAGTCATCCGGGAGGGACTCGGAGTAGAGCCGCTGCTTCTCCACATCGAGAGGAGCCAGTTGAGGTGGCTCGGGCATCTGGTTAGGATGCCTCCTGGACGCCTCCCTGGTGAGGTGTTCCGGGCATGTCCCACCGGGAGGAGACCCAGAGGAAGACCCAGGACACGCTGGAGGGACTATGTTTCTCGGCTGGCCTGGGAACGCCTTGGGATTCCCCCGGAGGAGCTGCTCCAAGTGGCTGGGGAGAGGGAAGTCTGGGCCTCCCTACTTAGGCTGCTACCCCCGCGACCCGACCCCGGATAAGCGGAAGAAGATGGATGGATGGATGGATATTGGCAGCACGGTGGCACAACTGGTAGAGCTGCTGCCTCTCAGCGAGCAGGTCCCCGGTTCAAATCCCGGTCCGGGGGCCTTTCTGGGTGGAGTTTGCATGTTCTCTCCGTGCATGCGTGGGTTTTCTCCGGGTGCTCCGGTTTCCTCCCACAGTCCAAAAACATGCATGTTAGGCTGATTGGTAACTCTAAATTGACCCTGGGTGTGAGTGAGACAGGTCCCTCTTGTAAATGAGTCCCCGTGGCTCAACGAGGCTAGCCTGTATAAATAAAGGTTGAATGAAAAAACACACATTTCTTCTTAAATTTGACGATAATTACTAATAATGTTAAATTTCAAACAATATTATCGTTTATCGCAATAATTTTAACAAAGGAGATTGTTGTGGACTTCAGGAAGAGGGATGCCCAACATCCTCCTCTGACCATCAACAGCACCGCAGTGGAGAGAGTGGACAGCACCAAGTTCCTGGGAGTGCACGTCTCAAAGGACCTGTCCTGGAGCAGGAACACTGCAGCACTGGCAAAGAAGGCTCACCAGCGTCTCTACTTTCTCCGCAAGCTGAAAAGGGCTGGAGCTTCAACCCCCATCATGAGCACCTTCTACAGAGGTGCCATAGAAAGTGTCCTGACCAGCTGCATCACTGTGTGGTTTGGTGCATGTACTGCATCCTGCCGCAAGAGCCTCCAGCGCATTGTGAGAGCAGCTGAGAAGATCGTGGGCACCTCCTTGCCCTCACTGCAGGACTTACACAGCAAACGCCTCACTCGGAAAGCCCACCGCATGGCAGGTGATCCCACACACCCACTACACAGCTGCTTCAGACTGCTGCCATCAGGAAGGAGACTGAGGAGTCTCCAGGCTCGAACCAGCAGACTGAGAGACAGCTCTGTTCATCAGGCAGTCAGAATGCTAAACACTCTGCCTGCTCTGCCTCCCCTCCCATTTGAACTGCCTTAACACTAAAACTTTCTCACATACTATCACTCAACACAAAGTTTTTAACACTAGACTCTGTGTCACCAAACGGGTTTTCACTAAACTCTCGGTCATGTGCTCATACAGTTTGCACTACTTCTCATACTTGCACTAATGTCTGTATTACATCACTGCCTATAATCATAATACTGTTTACATTCTCTGTTTACATTTATTAATACTGTTTACTTTTATTACTACTGCTTACATGTAATTACTACTGTTTACATTTATTTACACTACTCTAATATCTACACCACTGCTGGTACATATACAGTGTGCTCTGAACGGTCTTATTTAGGGATGCCCAATGTGCCTTACTGCATATGCCACTTTTTGCCTCTACAACAACATCAACTACTACCTCATACATATACTGTGTACATTGACTCATACGCTGCTTTGCCACTTTGCAAATGTCAATGCTAGAAACCTTTAGTTTATTTTAGTTATACTTTTTATACTCTTTTTTTATACCACTATGCAAAAAAAAAAAAAAAAAAAAAAAACAACTCAGGACAGTGTTAGTTTTACTATTTTTATGCTTATGTCTATTATTATATGTTTCAGTGTTTCAATGTTTAGATGTTTACTGTTGCACCGAGGGACTGAGAGAAACGCAATTTCGGTCCTGTGTATGTCCTGCACTGTACATATTGCAGATCTGACAATAAAGTTGACTTTGACTTTGACTTTGAATTTCTGAGACAATTAATCGCCCAGCAAAATCGATTGTGACAGGCCTAATAAAACATTCAGTACAGTTTTCCTCTTTGCAACCTAAATGGGCGGCTGTGGCTGAGTGGTTAGAGCAGTGCTCCAATTCAAGAGTTGGGGGTTTAAATCCATCAGCAGTCACATGCCGAAGTGTCCCTGGGCAAGACACTGAACCCCTCAATGCCTCAGATGTGTGTCCCATCGGTGTATGAATGTGATCTAAAGCACTGATTAGTCTCTTTAGAATGATTTGTTCAATTNACCGTTTTCTCCTCGTGGTTTATTTCTTACAACTTATTTTCCATATTTCCAATTTGTTTCTCTGTCAGCATCTTGGACTCTACAACCCCCGTCCATTTCTGAATGTTTTCAGAGTCTCACTCGAGCGCACCGATCTCCGTAGCAGAGGTCAACAGCATATTTCGCTTACTTTGTATGGAAACGTATCGGTCTGCCAAGGGGGGTACATTACAAATCATTCACTTCCAAACTCGCCCCTGCACTCTTCAAGAAAAAACCTTTTAGAGCGCAGGCTTGACATTTGGAGGGATTCAGAGGAACTTGTGAACGAGTGTCAAAACATTTTACTTTTTCTTTTTTATGGCAAAAAGTAAATATCAGAGAGTCAGAGTCAGAGAATCTTTATTGTCATTTGCACCGCATGTGGTACATGTGATGAAACGAGATTATGTACACAGGGTCCCAGTTACATTCAACAACAAAATGTAAGAGAAAAACAGTAATAACATCTAGGATTGACTAAGAAAAACATCAACTAGAAATACACTAAGCACTAATGTAATAGAAAAACAAAATCATTACAAACAGACAGCCGCACGAACATGAATCTATATGAGCAAATGGTCACAGATGAACACAGCAACAAGAAAACAGATCAGCATCAGCATGATGTGATATTTTGCAGTGATTATTCTTATTATTTATTTATTCATGAGTCTAACAGCCTCAGGGTAGAAGCTGTTCCTCAGTCTAGTGGTTCTACATTTGATGCTCCTCAACCTCCTCCTGAGGGGAGTGGGGCAAAGAGTGTGTGTGCTGGGTGAGTGAGGTCTTTCATGATGCAGGTGGCTCTTTTCCTGCATCTGGAGGTGTAAATGTCTGTGATGGTGGGGAGACTGACTCCAACAGACTTCTGTGCAGCCTTCACCACTCTCTGTAGAGCTTTCCTCTCTTCAACTGTGCAGCCTCCATGCCACACGTTGATGCTGGAGCACAGGATGCTCTCCACTGCACACCTGTAGAACGAGGTGAGGACTCAAAAAAGGCGTTCAATACAGGATCAACTGGACTTTATTTGTTGCAGAAAACTGGTGGAGGTGAGGACTGGGCTGCTCAGACCAGCTCGTCTCAGCCGCCTGAGGAAGTAGAGTCTCTGATGACCTTTCTTGATCAGGCTGGTGGTGTTGTTGCTCCAGCTGAGGTTATCATTCAAGTGTACACCCAAGTATTTGTAGCTGGAGACCACTTCCACTGCAGATCCACTTATGTTCAGTGGGGTGTGTGTTTGTTCCTTCTGAAGTCCACAATCATCTCCTTTGTCTTCTTCACATTCATGTGAAGGTTATTCTCTTTGCACCAGCTCTCCAGGTGTTCCACCTCCTGTCTGTAGCTGGACTCATCATTGTTTGTGATGCATCCCACCACAGCTGTATCATCTGCAAACTTAACAATATGACAGCCTGGATGTGTGGCTGTACAATCATATGTGAGCAGAGTGAACAGAAGAGGGCTCAGCACACATCCTTGAGGAGAGCCAGTGCTGAGGGTATGGTGGAGGAGGAGAAGTTGTGGATCTTCACGGACTGTGGTCTGTTTGTTAAGAAGTCTAGTACCCAGTTACAAATGGAGGGGCTTAGTCCAAGTGTGGATAGTTTGTCTATCAGAGTTTGGGGGATCATGGTGTTGAAGGCAGATGTGAAGTCCACAAAGAGCAGACGGACGTATGAGTCCTTCTGATCCAGGTGGGTGAGAGCAGTGTGGACCACAGAAGAGATTGCGTCCTCTGTTGATCGGTTCTCACGGTATGCATATTGATGAGGGTCCACGTTCATGTTGATGGATGTTTTGATGGCAGTCATGACCAGTTTCTCAAAGCATTTTGCGACTATCGGGGTGAGGGCCACTGGCCGATTCAGACCAGTCACTGTGGAGCTTTTTGGGACTGGGATGATGGTGGCAGTCTTCAGGCAGGTGGGAACTGTTTCCAGGGCAAGTGAGGTGTTAAAGATGTCTGCCAGCACAAATATCCTAAAGCATTATAAAATAGAATAAAAACAGAACTGATTTATCAATATTTAAAAAATGCCTGAAACTGCGTTAATATCTTATTTACTAAAGGTCAAAAGCTGAGTTCAAGTTTTCTGAGGAGCCACTGTTTGTTGTCCCTCAAAAACTGACAAATTAGTCAGAGTCAGAGAGTCAGAGTCAGAGAGTCTTTATTGTCATTTGCACCGCATGTGGTACATGAGATGAAAACGAGATTATGTACACGAGGTCCCAGTTACATCCAACAACAAATGAAAGAGAAAAACAGTAATAACATCTAGAACTAACTAAGAAAAACATCAACTAGTAATACACAGCAGCACGAACATGAGTTTGTATGAGCAGATGGTCACAGATGAACACAGATGAATACAGCAACAAGAAAACAGATCAGCATCAGTATGATGTGATATTTTGCAGTGTTTATTTTTTATTTTATTTTTATTTATTCATGAGTCTAACAGCCTCAGGGTAGAAGCTGTTCCTCAGTCTAGTGGTTCTACACTTGATGCTCCTCAACCTCCGTCCTGAGGGGAGTGGGGCAAAGAGTGAGTGTGCTGGATGAGTGAGGTCTTTCATGATGCAGGTGGCTCTTTTCCTGCATCTGGAGGTGTAAATGTCTGTGATGGTGGGGAGACTGACTCCAACAGACTTCTGTGCAGCCTTCACCACTCTCTGCAGAGCTTTCCTCTCTTCAACTGTGCAGCCTCCATGCCACACGTTGATGCTGGAGCACAGGATGCTCTCCACTGCACACCTGTAGAAGGAGGTGAGGACTGGGCTGCTCAGACCAGCTCGTCTCAGCCGTCTGAGGAAGTAGAGTCTCTGATGACCTTTCTTGATCAGGCTGGTGGTGTTGTTGCTCCAGCTGAGGTTATCATTCATGTGTACACCCAAGTATTTGTAGCTGGAGACCACTTCCACTGCAGACCCACCTATTTTCAGTGGGGCATGGGTGTGTTTGTTCCTTCTGAAGTCCACAATCATCTCCTTTGTCTTCTTCACATTCATAATATAATAATAATAATGTCTATTCCTGTCATCTGCGTATGTTTCCCATACACAGACGAAATTCGTCTCTGCATTTAACCCAACCACCTACCAGGTGGTGCAGTGAGCAGCCCGAAAGCGCCCGGGGAGCTGGAGAAATAGGTGTGCACTCATAGACACCCCAAGCTGGGTAGTGGCCGGGGCGCGAACCCGCGACCTTCGGGTCCGTAGTCAAAAACCCTGCCACTAGACCATCTTGGCTCCTGTGAAGATTGTTCTCTTTGCACCAGCTCTCCAGGTGTTCCACCTCCTGTCTGTAGCTGGACTCATCATTGTTTGTAATGCATCCCACCACCGCTGTATCATCTGCAAACTTAACAATATGACAGCCTGGAAGTGTGGCTGTACAATCATATGTGAGCAGAGTGAACAGAAGGGGGCTCAGCACACATCCCTGAGGAGAGCCAGTGCTGAGGGTTATGGTGGAGGAGGAGAAGTTGTGGATCTTCACGGACTGTGGTCTATCTGTTAAGAAGTCTAGTATCCAGTTACAAATAGAGGGGCTTAGTCCAAGTGTAGATAGTTTGTCTATCAGAGTTTGGGGGATCATGGTGTAGCTCCAATGTATAAAGTTTAGTCACAGTATACGTTTTCAGATTTAAATATAAGCTATACCAATTACATATTTAGAAAGTAAATTACTGTATATAGTTGTAATGTATAACAATTATTCCATTATCCTCACAGTTTAGACAAAGGAAAACCCAAACTCATTTATTTGTGTAGCTTTGGATTTAATGATGGGGGGATTCATTCATTCAACACTTGCTCTTCTCAAGGGCGGACGCCTCCTCTTGGTCTCCGCTTTGCTTTTGCTTTGTCTTGTCTGTGAAACTGTCTGAGAGCCTCTCTTCTACAAAATCTTCCGAATCATAACTGTGGACTTCAATTTGGTCAGTTGGTCCCTCAACACAACTGATAACATTTCTTCAAAAAGAAGACAGGCTGTAGGTGAAGCCGATTTGCCCTGTTGGCATGCACACAGCTGGATATCTCATCGACTTGGAAGACTTGATGACGTGTCTATCTCTGCTGTCATCTGTGGATCTTAAGGACGCATATTTAATTGGATTTATGATAACTGGTTCCTGCTTTTTGGATTTGGCTGGTTCCTGGTCTATCAACATAAAAGGAAGACGTCGGCAGCAATCTGGACCTGGTCAGGCTGCCTGCCTTACATGATGGCTTGGTTCATGTCTCGAGAAACCAGACTTTTGGCTGAATGGATTAGATCTTGGGGATTTTCTCAGGCACGTTCCATTGGTATGGTCATTTTAATTTGGACATTTTGGAAGCGAGTGGACCGACACAGACTGAAGGTAGATGTCATTAAAGTTCTGCCTGTTCCCAAAACAATTGTGTTTATCTGACATTCGGCTCCCCGACTGGCCTTGATAGGTCGTCTTATCTCAACATGCCTACGAAGTTTTGTAAACCTGACGCTCTCACACTCCCAATCCTTCTACTGAGGAATTCCACGGACTTTTCAGAGGAGCCCAGCTGAATAAACATTCTGTCATCATTTCAGGACTAGGCCGTCCATTCATTCATTTAACCTTTATTTATACAGGCTAGTCTCATTGAGCCACGAGGACTCACTTACAAGAGGGACCTTGTTGTTTTTGTACCATTAGTGCTTAGTGTATTCTTAGTTTAGTGAATGTAGTACATTCTTAGTTCATGACTCGGATCTTACCGTTTTTCTTTACAACTTGTGTTTTTGTTGGATGAAACTGGGACCCTATGTACATAGTTTAGCCCCACCTCATGTATCACATGTGGTGTGTATGACAAATAAATCTCTGCCTCTGACCTGTTCCAGACAGAACAAATAAAGTACAGACAACAATAACAGTAAACAATAACAATAAACTACAGTAAAAATGCAGTTAAAATAAGAGTAGTGTACAAAACAATAAATCAGGGTGCCGTAAAACAGGGTGAAATACTAATTTTAGAGTGCCATGGTAGACAGCATTCAATGTCTGCAAGAAACTTGCAGGGCCATTCATGTAAATAATGTCACCATCGTCAACGGCCGGTAGGAAGGTAGCAGTTACAAGGCAGGCATCTTGGATTCTTTAAAAATTTGCATTAGGAATGTAGAACAACTCACTCTCAGATGCAACCATACCAAATTTCAGCTCGATATCTCAAAGAATGTCTGAGTTATAGTCACTGTTGTGCTTTCTGAGGTAGCTGTGGCAGCCATCTTGAACCAAAATGGCTCTAAAAGTTGATCAGTCGTTTGTTCAGAGATCTCTGCCCTCTAGGTCATGTGAGCTCACGGTCGTAGTTAAAAGCTACAATCTCTGTTAGTGTTTATAAATGTATCAATTTTTAAACTATGTTGCCATGATAACTCAAGACCCAATAAAATAGCACCCATGACGGTGTCAAGTCGGTTGTTTTGATTTAACATTTGCAGTTCAGGCCGCATTTAAGTTGGCGAAAGAGTAAGACCATTTTTAGGTAGATAAGGTGCTCATGTTCGTGCTGCTGTTTGGAGTGATGTTTTTCTATGATAATAATGCTTAGTGTCTTTTCCGTTGAGGTTTTTCTTAGTTCATATCTTAGATGTTATTACTGTTTTTCTCTTACATTGTATTGTTGCATGTAACTGGGACCCTGTGTACATAATCTCGTTTCATCACATGCAACACATGTGGTGCAAATGACAATAAAGATTCTCTGACTCTGAAGGCTCCCCCATAGCTCTGCGTTCGGCCGAACGTCGCTCCGTTCGTGTGTTCTGTGCGTGCGCGTTCACCCGCACAGCTCTGCATTCGTTCTCGCGTTTTCGCTCCAAATTCTTGACGTTATTTGAGCAGCCCCAGCGCAGAGCGTTCGCTGATTGGTCATTTGCTGACACGCCTACTGAATTGATTGACAGGTCGGAGGGAGAAAAAAAAGGCAAGCCGACACTTCACACAGCTTCAGCCGCAGTGTTGTTCTGTGTTTATATCTTATTAAAAAGTTCTAAAAAATTTAAAAAAACAGGGAGCGCTGGCCCTGCAGCCCACAGCCCGCCAGGAAATCCGCAGAACCGCGCGCAGCCACGTTGGACCAGAGTTTTATTCACTCGTGACAAATTCATTCATTTCCTCATCATTTCAGTCATGGAGTCAGCGGAGGAGGAAGCGATCACTTGACTTTTGGCAAAAAAACAAAAGAAAAGGCCAGATCAGGGATGAAAAAGGGGAATTTAATACATTTGTGTCACATAAAAAACTGTCCGGCACCGGGCAGTTTATTGTGTGACAACGCGTTTGCGTTCGCGGTCGTAAAATGTTTGCTTGGCGCGTACATAGTAAGCTTGTGCCTCTGCGCACGGACGGCGTAGAGTGGCGTACGGCCGAACGCAGAGCTATGAGGGGGCCTTTACTCTCTGACTGATAATAATAGGGTGCTGCCCAACTAAAACTAAAACTACCATTTTAATGACAGGAATTCCAACAAAGTAACCCGTACCAAAAAGATCTGTTCAAACATCTGATCAAAAATGGCCAAACTCCTATGGACTTATTCAACTTCATTTAATCACGAGCATTACAAAAAATATATCTATATATATTCTACATAATTAAATATGTAGTGTTTAAGCTTAACTCTTGTAATCCGTGGCAGATCCAGCCTCTGGATCAGCTTTTAGAAAAACTATTTGACAAGACGTATTAAGAAAAGCCACACTTTCCAAATGTTCAACACTGGTGTAAAGAAAATCTGCTCATTTCTGGATTTAAATAGTTTCTGTCCTTCAGAATCAGGAGCAATGTTCCATTAGCAGGTAATGTGTCTGGGTCACATAACGTCTATGCTTCAAATAAAAGCTTTTCTGAGATGATCTGTAACACGCCTCCGAAGCAGATATGTTTACAACGATTCTCAATTAGGATATTGATTTTCTACTTAATTTAAGATACGATCAAAATGAGCAGGTCTTGGAGAGATACCGTGAGGTTAATCAGAATTAATAGCCCTGTCCATTTATAGTAAATAATTAATGAAATGGCTCAAATGAAGGAGGATCCGCCTGAAAAGAGGAATGACATATAGCTGTTAGGGGGCTGGAATGGAAGGAGACTTCTTTGTGTGCATCACATAGTGCAGATTAAATGTCTCAGAAAAGGTCAACAAGCTGAACTATATATTTTTTTTAATTAGCTGTTTATGTTCACATTATTAAAAAATAAAATAAAATCACCCAAGTTATTTGAGAAATATTTACTTTTACGCAACTTTTATGCTGTTGGAGTCAGTCTCCCCACCATCAAAGACATCTACACCTCCAGAGGGCCACCTGCATCATGAAGGACCCCATTTACCCAGCAAACACACTTTTTGCCCGCTCCACTCAGGCAGGAAGTTGAGGAGCATTAAATACAGAACCACTAGACGGAGGAACAGCTTTTACCTAGAAGTTGATAAACTCATAAATCCCTAACCAGGAAAATCCCTGTAATGCCACTTTAATTGGTGAAATGTCACTTTATCCTTGCTGATGATTTCTTACGTTAAGCTGCTGTATTCATACGCATCTGCTCACTACAGACTCATGTTCAGGCTGCTGTTTAATACACCGTCTTATTTTACGAATCTTCATTAAGTTAGATACCCTACATCTTTTCTTGGTTGCAGGTTCCTCAACAAGAGTTTGATTGGTCTCATTTGATGTTCTCTGTTGCACCAGATAAAATGTCAACGAGGGCCACATTTGGTCGCTGGGCCTCGAGTTTGACACATGTGGCCTAGATGCAGCCACACACCAAAATGGAAGCCATTACGGTACTGTACTTATTTTTCAAGTTAACTAATTCACAAGAAAGACTGACTGTATTTCCAATTTCCATCCTTGCCAATGGGCGATAAAAAAAA